>PVJI01009177.1:0-66774 GCA_004026765.1 Micronycteris hirsuta
TTTTTTTTTTCCCTTAACACTTGACATCAGCCATTGTCACCCAGCTCAGAACACTTCTGTGGTTTCCTACTGTTTTTGAATAAAGGAGAAAATTCCTAGACTGGTACTCAAAGAGAGTCCAATCAGCGCCGTTCTGAGCATCCTAATTATTCTCTTGCACATTACACTGGCCTCACCCTCTGAGCATTTGTTCATTGTGACGATTTTAATATTAGCTTGTGCAAAAGTAGCCAAAGGTGAAATTTGACAGAAGGATCCCTTAGGAGTAGTTTTTAATATTAAGCAGTGTACGAAGGTTTTCAATATTTCAAGCTTTTTAAAGATTTATTTAAGTTACATTTGCTTTTATGGGAAATAGAAAAGACAGAGACAGAGAGAGAGAGAGATGGAGGGAAGGAGAGAGGGAAAGGAAGAGAGAAATCAGTCTTTGTATTTACTTGCAAAGTAATTATACTGCAAAGTCAATCAAACGAGAGGCTCTGGGGAAGGACAATTTTGGATATAGACTTCAGTTCTCAACTGTATTGTCCTTTTGTTCTTTGGGACACTTCAGCATAATAACTTCTATCAGGATCTTAAATAGGAATGATTTCACATATTAATGATATCCCTCTGCTATATTAAATTATTAAATCTATTATATTAATGTTAAAATTTGTATCTTATGAGGCAATGCAGATCATAGTAACAGGCAATACCTCAAACTAAGCAAACAAACAAGCAAACAGCCCTTTCAACATCGTGCAGACCCGGGTTCTGTGCTGCCTGGAACGTTTTGGTCCCTTCATTGTGATCTAGGAAGACGAACTGCTTTTACAGGTTTGTGTGTGTCTGGAGTTAGCTGACTTAATTCCATTTTTATATTAAAATTTTGATCACATTATTAATATTAAGATTTCTTTTTGCCATCCATTGATATTTTATAACCCCCTCCTAACCTTACCTGTTTTGTGATGATATATTCTCAGGACTGTCCTATTACCAGAAGTGTGATTATGACTTCTATTGGGGTAGAAAAGCCAGTTTATGAACTCCTTTGTGCCTCAGTTTCTTTATCTGTAAAAAACTCAGAGATATTGAGAGGAATACATATTATATGGTTTTGGTTGTTGTTATTATTTTACATTTATCTAGTGAGAACATTTGCCCCTGTGAACCTTAATTTCATTCCATATGTATTGAAATTTAAACCTTGAAAATTTGATTCTTAAAAATGAAAGTAAAAACCAGATATTAAGCATTATGATTTTGAATTGCATAGTTTCTAAGTAATTATTTTTGAAAAAAATATCCAACAAATCAGTATCTAGAGAGATTCAAAATGAAGCAAACCTTACATTTTATTAGCCTTCCCATTAACAGTAGGATCATGGTTTCCAAGAGCCTGACAATGTGCTCTAAGAGACCCTGGCTCTGAACCCCAATGTCGGTAGAAGACAAATGTCACAGAAGAATACTTACACCCCAATACATGTACATTTGTTTAAGCATTCAAATTCAACTTCAGTGTTCAGTCCCTGGTACTTCCCTTGGAAAGCCTTCCCTCCCCACCTACTGGCTGAGGTCCCCCGTCTACATGAAGGAAGAGGACGGAGCTCATCCCAGACTGAAGCAAACCTTACCTGTCTGGTCTGCCAGACCTGAGGTTCTGAGACCAGGTCTGAGTCTTTCATCTCGGGTCCTGCTGTTAGAACAGCAAGTATTCACGGCAGACAACTAGGTAAATCACCCACAAATCTTAGCAGTCTGTGTTTTCTAATAAACACTTATGTGTACAACAACTAGAGACAACTATTGTGGAACGAATCTAGATGATACAGATGTATTTATATGAAGACACTGTGAAGATCTACTTGGCACCCATATTTATTTTGAGTCGATACTGGGCTTGCAATTAAGTCTGCTTCCTCCCCCAACCCTAGGAAGCCTGTTTCCTAAATCCATCACTCGCTGGCGGGTGAGTATTCCCTCCCAAGTTAAAATCAAACCTAGGTCACTCCTCCTACTATCAACTCCACTTCTCCTTTTTCCCTTCAGCACGTAAACAGTTTATTTCCTTCCTTTCTTAGATGCTAGTTCAACTATGATCTCTACCTTGCAATGTTTTATTAATTTCTCAATGCACTCCTACCTGACTTCTTCCATATACTACTCAGAAACTGTTTTTCATTCCTAATTCAGAAACCCAGCAAATACTCTTTTAGTCTTTATGTTTCTTGGTTTCTCTCTACATGTATCTCTTCTTTTGATTTCTAATATGCTCCTTTATAATGGTTCTTCTGCCATATTGGTGAGAGACACAGATTGAATTGTATTAGTTCTGCCTATTCATTATCAGCCCTGTTCCCCCATTTTCTTAGTACTTGACCTTGGGTGACTTCCTTACCTCCCTGAGCCTACATTTTCTTGTCTGTGTGGTGAGGAAAATAACAGCGCTTACTTCGATAGATTGCTTCCAGTATGGTGAATGGTAATAACAATAAACACACACAGTCAGACACACAGAGTGTGCAAGTGAATGTTTAATTGAAAATCTTACTGTGAGAATCACACTGCCCTAATCATAGTGGCTGAGAAGAGATGAAGCTGGGTGGTGAACAAGCCTTTCTTCATAGAATTGCTGTGAATAAGTAGCACTGTATTTTCAAGTTAAAGTATTTTTCAAACTGCTTTTGGAAGTATAGATTCTATGTGGTAGAAGGGTCTTTTCCCTCTGTGTGCCACCGTAAGAAGAGAAAAAATGATGAAGAAATATTTGGAGGAATTTATTTCCAAAAATTTCCAATTTTTAAGTTAATTTATATAATTAGGCATGTAGTAGTTTATATTTTTAATTAACTGCTGAAATTGAATATTTTGCACAATTGCTTGATGAGGCCCCACTTCTTTTTTTTAATTGGCTTCTATTATTTAAGAGTTTTTAAAAATATTTTATTTATCTTTAGGGAGAAGGGGAGGGAGGGAGAAAGAGAGGGAGAGAAACATCGAGGGAAGAGAGAAACATCAATCAGTTGCCTCTCCTACGAGCCCCAACCAGGAACTGAACCTGCAACCCAGGCAAATTTTGCTTCGTGGGATAGTGCCCAACCAACTGAGCCACACTGGTCAGGGCTGGCTTCTATTATTTATTTATTCATTAATTCATTCCACAAATCCTTATTAAATGTGTACTGTGTATTGGGCACAGTGCTAAGTCTTAGAATACAATGGTGAATACACATGGCCCTTTCTCTCAGAAAACTTACCATCTCTGAATAACTTCTCAATCTGTAGTTCACCATAAAACCTGACATGGAACATTTCCTAAAAACCAATCAGGAAAATTGTATGGTAAAATTTTCTATGTACATGTAAAATGGTAAAATTTTCTTTTTCCTGTACTGAATAACTGTTTAAAACACCACTGTTATTTAAAGTGTGTAGACATATTCAAATGGTGTCAACAATCCATGAATTAATTGTAGCATTACCTTTTTATTTACAAATAATTTTTAGCGATTTGTTTGATAGGTAGTTTGACATAAAAATATACCTTTAATTCCATCGTCCTGGTGAAATGGATATTCCTCTGTATTATGCCGTGTTTAGTAACAACCTAGTCTGGATTTGACAGAAACAGACTGGAGTGTGAACTCTGGCCATCAAAGAATCCACGTGAGTTACACAGCCACCGGGTTTGGCAGAAATCAGAATGTATGAATGGAATCATGCAAATGTATTTGTGTACAACAGCCTTGTGTATTTCGTGATTGTGTTATTCCTGAGTGCTGTAGTTCAGGACTGAAGAGTGGTCCTATGAAGGTACAGCTGACCTTTCTAAGAGGCACGTTGATTGTTTTCTCTGTTCTCGTGATGTAACTATAGCCCCTAATCTCTGTAGCACATGTGCACTTAAAATAAGGTTCTAACTGTTATGATAAAAATAAGAAACGAGTTGTTATTTCACTTCATATTACATTGTTTACGAGGCTGGTGGGTTGGAAAAGAAATGTTTTCAAGCATCCACATTTTTGATACATTTTTCTCAGTCTAGCCCCACATGTGTTCAATATAACAAAAAAACATCTTTCAAGGCTGCAGTTTATGCTTTTCCAACATGGAGCTCTGAAATCTGCTTAAGATGTTACTATGCAACCCAGTTTTATTTTCCATCCATTTGCATTTTTAGACGCGCTCCTCTCCTGCTCAGGTTATTAGAGTTGGCGGCTGCATGGCACAGATAGGGAGGCCCCCGTATGGAGGTGTCTCCATGGAAATCACCTGGGGCCAAGACTTCTGCTTTCCTCCCCTTATCGGATCTGGGACACAGGTTTGCTCTGCTCGTCACATTCTGGCACCTGTGAATCACCGACATGTTGTCATATTCCCAGTCACAAAGTAGCCGATTGGAAAGGAGCCAACTACTTGAGGCATTTGCAACGAAAAAAAAAAAAAAAAGAAAGAAAGAAAGAAAGAAAGAAAAAGTCTGGTTTCAGCATTATTCATTGGAAATGCTTTTGTGAAAGCATTTACTTCAGTTTCTGAGATGCTGGCAATAACTCGAATAGGCAGTGCATAATCCTGCTTATTTGAAAGGAGAGTGAAGGGAACAGCAATTACTGAAAGCTACAGGTAAAAACGGTGGGCCTAGGTAACCAGAAGCAAACAAACATCTGTGATTCACTTCTATCTTATCAATGAAAACTGCTACTTAAATGGACAATGAACAAGCCACATCCTCATAGGTGATTTGAGATAATTCAATCACACCAGGGCCTTACGACTTTACCTCATCTCTACAGAAATATCAATTTTTATAAATTAAACTAATTTGTACAATTATATTTGAAAACAACATATGAACTCAGCAAATGACAGCAAATAAATTTGGGAAAATAAAAGACTTATAGATTTTTAAATGAAAATAAAATCTATCAGAAATGTAAACAAAGTAACCCTACATATATTTTAAAAGATTGTCATTCTATTTCAGCTCTACCTATTTAGGCTGCTCAGTAAATTAGCATCTTTCTGTACACAGTGCTTCATATATTCCTTGAGTCGAAAGAGCGATCCCTTTTCGTAATCATGGAGGTAATGGTATATACATGTATACATGGCATGCGCACCACGCAACCACCCTGCAACTTCCAACTACGTTTCCCTTCTTCCAACTCAAAGCACATTGAACTTAATTAGTCCCATCAATGATTTTTCACTAGTCATGTTATACCTGCTGCTGTCTCTCTGAGACTTTTGGTGCCAAGACGGCAGAGCTAAGGGAAATACACAAGAACAGTCCTTAATTTGCAAGTGAGCATGTACATATTTTCTTGTCTGTCTTTATAGAGTTTTCCATTCCCTAAGTACTAGCTCGTGTGGTACAGCTTCAGAAAGAAATCTTGAAGGGCTGTCGTCCAATAATTCAGGGAATTCTGCCCATGCAAGTGCTACTTCGAGTTTTATAAGAAATGTTAGCATTTAAGAGTGCCTGTGAAATCCTTCAATAGAAACACTTTATACAAAATCATTTCCAAATATATTTGGCCACAGACTTTGTTCGCCCTTCACACATTGTAGCACTCCCAGGAAAACATTTTGTTTGGGAAATCTACCTTAAATGAAGAAGCTCATTATGGCAGTTTAGAAAGATTCAAGAGTCTTTGAAATCAGAAAAACGGTGAGCTGGATCATTATCCTAAAGCAGCGAGCTTGTTATTTTTTAACCAATGCTCTGCTAAAAACTGATCATGTTAATAACCCGCATCTTAATAATTCAGACCTGCACCTGATTTATTAACGGGAGTATCAGTCTTTTCTGGGGCAGCATTCCAAAGTTTTGTCAAGGGAGGTGTGTAAGTTTTCAGTCCTTCAGGAGGCGGTACCAGGAACGCATCGGTCATTCACAGGATAGACGAATTGTTCTTTGCAGAAACGTATCCATATGAAATGAGATGGTCTTTTGAAATATGACAGAGATTAATGTCACAAATTAAAAGATTTTCTGCAACTGAATATGAAACAGACTAAAGTCTATCAGAAAAATAAGCAAAGATTATGAATCGGCAATTTCTAGAAAAGGGAAAAAAGTATATATAAAAGAAGTTTGCCTTCAGACGAGTAGATATAAATTGGAACAAAAATGAGATAACATGTTTTACCCATCAGATTGCTAAAATTAAAGAGTCTTCAAATTTAGAAATGATGAACATTTAGGAAAATCGGAATTATTAATTCATTAGTGAGGTTATGAACTATTACAAATTTTAAAATTATATACTATCGATCACTACTAAAATCCTAAATCCTAGACCTTAAACCAACCCTAACCCTAATCTTATCCTTTGACCTAGAACATTAAACTCTACAGAAAAAAAAAATATATATATATATATGAAAGAAGCATATATTTATATGAACTTCTAAGTTCCTTTTTGGCAGACTTCTTCAACCCCCTGCTTTCTCACCCCCCGCCAACTGTCTTCCACAACGACATGTACACATGCTCCTTATCTGTGCTCCCTTACCCCGGGTATCACACTTGGATAAGTCACGATGGAGCAGAAAATCTGGATTGCGGTTCCTTCGGTGGGCATGGAGGTCTGACCTTGCTGCCATCGCCACTGGCTAAGTTGCTAGTGCCACCACCACATAGGCACAATCTCCAAAAGCATTCCGCTCCCACTGTCCCTGTGCTGTGTGTGAACACAGATCACTGCGCTTCGGGGAGGAAAGTGGCAAGGCTTTCTCTGTTCCTTCCCGAACACGGACACGACAGGCTTGTGGAAACGCAGCCCATCCAGTTCCTGCACACACAGGAACGCTTCCCCAAGTGCACCTCAGGTCCACGCGGCAGACAAGAAAGTTTCCACTGTCAAAAATACGCCAAGCCCTGGGTGGCACGCCCCTCTGACTGTTCGTGCTTAGAGACCAGCTTCCTGGTCAAGACCCCTTCCATTCCCATGATAACCCCTCTCAGGAACACTCGGCCCTTTTCCACAGCCTGGCCTTGGCCAGACACAGACCAAATGCCAGACATATTTCTGCAGCCTTATAATTCAGTGGTACCCAAGCAGGCAGGTGGAAGCTCAGGGGCTCCTGGAGGTACCTCCACTCCTAAGTTTTATTAATATCCATCAACATACATTGTTACGAATTATTTCCTTCTGATCAAAACTTTTCAGATCTACTCTCTCAGCAACTTTCACATATAAAATAGAGTATCATTAACTATAGTCACCACACCGTATATATATTTCCATGATGTATACATTTGTACATTTTAACCCCCTGCACCCATTTTTTGCTCACCCCCACACCTCTGACAACCATCAGTCTGTTTTGTATATGCATAAGCTCAGTCATTTTAAAATTATTTTTGGTTATAGTTTGCTTTCTTTTGGATTCTACATATAAGGGAAGTCATACGGCATTTCTCTGATTAACTTACTTCACTTAGCATAATGCCCTAGTGGCCATCCACATTGTCTCAAATTCCAGGATTTCCCTCTTTATTATAGCTGAATGAAATTCTTGAGTACATATACCTTTTTAATCCATTCATCCATAGATGGATGCTTAGGTTGCTCCCATATCTTGGCTATTGTATAATAAATAATGCTGCAATGAATATGGGCATGTAGATATATCTTTTCAAGTCAGTTTTCTTTTTTCTTCAGATAAGTAACCAGAATAGGAGTTAATCAGGTGGCATTTTTATTTTAAAAATTTATTGAAGAGCATTCATACTGTTGCTCACAGCATTTGCACCAATTTACACTCCCACCTACAGAACACAGTGGTTCTCTTTCCTCCACATCCTCACCAACACTTGTTATTTCTTGTCTTTTTGATGTTATCTATTCTCACAGTTGTGAAATGATATCTCATTATGCATGTGATTTGCATTTCTTTGATAATTAGTAATGTTGAGGATCTTTTAATTTATCTGTTGGCTATCTGTATGTATTTTTTGGGAAAATGTCTGTTCAGATTCTCTGCCCACTTTCTAATTGGATTGTTTGCTATTTTGCTATTGAGTTGTATGGGTGCTTTATATGTTGGGATATTAACTCTTTCTGAGATACATTATTTCCACACATTTTCTCCCATTCAGTCGGTTGCCTTTTCATGTTGTTGATGGTTTCCTTTGATGTACAGAGGTTTTTAGTTTGATTTATTTCTACTTGTTTATTTTTTGCTTTTGCTGCCTTTTCTTTGGTGTGAAATCCAAAAATAATCTCAAAGACCTATGACAAAGAGCTGTCTAAGTTTTCATTTAAGAGTTTTATGATTTAAGGTCATGCATTCAAGACTTTGATTCATGTTGAGGTATTTTTTATGTATGGTATAAGGTTCATTCTTTGCATGTGGCTGTCCATTTTTTCTAATACCATTTATTGAAGAGATTGTCATTTCCCCATTGGATATCATTGGCTGCTTCATCCTACATGAGTTGACCACATATGCCTTGGTTTATATCTGGGCTGTCTGTTCTGTTTCACTGCTGTGTGTCTGTTTTTACGGCATTACCATACTGCTTTGATTACTATATTTGTGTAGTATAGTTTGCAGTCAGAGCCCATGACTCCAATTTCAGCTCTTATGAGTTTTTTATGGTTTGTTTCTCCTATTATCAATTCAGTGCACTACCATAAAGACTCCACAGTGTCCTTACTCTGCTTTAACTTAGTTGGTACTCGATAAATATTAGTTACCTTAATGACAATTTTCAGCAATACAAATAATTAGAAATAAAACATTAACCATTAGAAAGCCTGATACTAAAGGTTATTAGAGAGGCAAGAGCTCATAACTCTAGAATTGAATAAAAAGATTGCCAAAGCACAATGTGGCTCACAGAAGATGATACAGCATAGTTCTTCTAGAGTTTGCCTTTCTGCCAAAAATTACATGACTTCTTCTTGTAATCTTCTCATAGAAATAATACTATAGTCTATAATTTTGTATTTATTCCTGTTTGTTTCCCAACTAGATTACAAGTTGCTTCAGGGTAAAGATTCATGTTTATCACTTTTAGCATTGGGCTAGACCTAAAGCAAGCTGAGATTTTTCTAGAAAGCCAACATACTTTAGATTTGCTGACATCTATTGAGTAGCATACATGCACACACACACACGCTGCTAATATTTTTTCTTACTAGTTTATTTTCTGCTGAGTTCAGAATAATTGAGGCATTATGGTATTTCATAATTAGCAAAGCCTAAGCTTATACAGAAAATATTCTTTGGTGATTACTTTACCAAAAAATAGAGCAATAGATTCACTCAAATCATTATAAAAGCTAACATATATTAAGGTATAGTTATGTGCCAAGCCATATTCTAAGTGCTTTACATAAACTAACACATTTAATCTTCATAATAACCCTATGCAATAGTGATTATTTTTGTCCTTTTTTATTTAAAAAAAATAGTGACAGAGAGAAATAAGCAACTCGCCAAAGATCACACAGTGATCAGTATTGAGGTTCCCCTTGCACCCAGGTGGTGTGACTCCCTGGGTTCAATATCCTTTACTCCTATCTATTTTTCATAAATACTATGCAATTAACTTTTTTAAGGGCTTTACATCTCTAAGGAATTAAATCCTTTCTCAGTGCAACTTTTTAAAATTCCGCAAGTGGGTTTATTGCCATATACACTACATAATTAAACACATCTGTCTCAGCCCTTCACTAAATTGAGTGATAAATAGTATCTCTGCTTTATGACAGGCATGGCACATTATTTTTTTCCCCTCTATGAAAATGCAAGACTTGAGGTGAAGACACTTGCATGTCTCTGTATACTAGAATGGGAAGGGTGAGAACCAGGAAAATAAATTACTCTAACAATTTATCTTGGTAGTATAATGGTCCATTTCTGGCAAAGAACAAAATAGACATTGCATGATATGCTCTTGAAATAATCTTTTATGTTTAGTGATGATTAACCATTCAAATACTTCAATAAAAAGAAAGTTTAAGAATAAAAAGATAACAAACATCCTTTCATTGTCCTTTGTATCAAGAAAAATATATTTATTTATAACCACAAAGAACCATACCAATTTTCATGAAAGATTTAAGATTAAACATAATCAGTAGCAACAGACTCATATAACAACCATGAAATGCAAAATAAAAATCTACATTAAAAGCATATTAGAGGCCAGCCTGAAACAGAAATGAAAAAAAAAAAAAAAAAATTCAGAGTAAATGTCTTGCTAGGTAGCCGATTCAGTGTTAAGAGCCACGTGGTCTCATTTCATGCTCCAAGTCTACCGTCCTCACCAAAATAGACATGGACTCAGTTCCTGATCTCCTAATTAAGTGGAATCAATGAGGAATGATAGGGCAGGGCTGCAAAACCATTTATTTTTTTAAGGTACTTTTCTATCAATAAAGTTCTGAAAACGTCTCACAGCCTGGAAACAAAATGTTTACTTGAGAGATTTTCATTTTTATTTTCTGAATCTTAATTTCACAATATCAACCTCAGAAAATCAAAGAGATGAGCACCATCATTAAATTACAGATGACACAATTGTTGTATTTAGGCATGAATTTACAAAGTCAGGGGCCAGTTCCATAACACAAATGGAATTTGGAGTCAAGGACATTGAAATAAGATTTTTCTACTTCATTGTAGCTGTGTGGCCTTGAGACAGAAAATATACTATCTCTTAGATTTACTTTCCTTAATTATAAAATTAGAGAACTGTACATCAAAGTGGTCAGCCCAGTGTTCTGATTTTTTTGCTGAACTTCAAAAATCTCAAACTTTAAATATTTGAAAACAAACTCAGAGTTCTCCTTCTGCCACTGTTCATTGTTGTTAATTCTGCCAGGATTTCATGTAGACCTGCTTCCCATGAAGGCAGAAAGAGCTTAGAAGGACTGTGTGTCTACCTCTTTTCTACTGCCTTCATATCCACACCACCCTCTTGCCTTCCGGGGGAGGCTGACATCAGGGGCTGCAGTCCTGGGCTGGTTGGAAAGAAGCTGATGGATGTGAATGTGTTGACGGTGGAGAGAGAAGCTGATAACAAGGCTGAGAAATGGCAGCTCTTGGCTGGCCCTGAAATTAGCCCACAGAGCATTTCATTGATGGCTGCGATGTGGGTGGCGGTCCAGCTGTCGAAAACCTTACACATTCATTGTTTACTATTTTGATTTTGCGTTATGGTGTTTGGGAGACTTTTTATTATGACCATGCATGTAGTACAGGAAGAGAACCCTGAGGCTATTTGACACTTTAACTTTGTGTAACATGCAATGAGAGTAGCCATCAGCTACTTGCACTGAAGCTCGTCAGCTGCTTGCACTTTGTCCCCTCAGTTATAGTTGGGCGGCTTTACACTTGCTGGCATCCGCATGAACGCGAACTTGGCTGCAGGGCATTTGACCACGTGCTCAAAGGTTTGCTTTGACCATTCCTGGGTCACATAGCATGTACTGGCATCTTGACTTAATGCCGTCTTTCAGTCTCAAAGTTTCCCAGTTTAGACAAAAAGGTATATCCACTCTATCCCTAGGGGACCTAAGCAGAGTTTGAAATGTCTCTCTGCAGTACCTGCAATGAAAAAACTGAGCAAAACACAATTACTAGATTGCAGAAGGGAACCAGGTTAGGCCTCAAGGGAAGACTCTGTGAGGAAAGAACGTTTGACATCTGTAAGTCAGGTCTAGAGCTATGTGGGTGAAATGCCTTTCTCAGCTTTCACATCCTGGGGTACCAGGGAACGGGCCCCAGGACTGGAAGGAGGGTGGGCAATTTGAGAACTGAAGCCGATGTCTGCTGTGCATGAGGGAGGAGGGTGTGTTGGGAAACTAGATCTGAAAAGTCAGCAGGGTTCAGGACAACAAGCCTTGGAAACCCATGTCATGGAATTTCAAACCCACTCTATGGGCAGTAACAAAATAGTATAATATTTAAATAGTGTGGACACTTGATTCTATGTGCTTCATATTAAAAAAAAAAAAAAAGAATTCACTCTGGCCTCAGTGTTATAATGGTTCAGGGTTGGGTGTAGGAACGTGGTCATCCGGGGGGTCGTGGGGTCTCCTTAGCGGAGGGGCTCGCTGGCAGGAGAGGGAGAGGAAATGAGCTGCAGGGGTGGTTGGGGGAGGAAGGAAACTGTGTATTTTCAAGAATTAACAGGAGTGAGACTTGAGGGAAAAAAAAGTTTGTCTTAAATGCTTCCATTATATCACAGCAAAGAGACACCTATAAATCATCTCTGTGGACAGGTGAATATTTACATCACTTGCTTTGTTTACTCTTAATCAATTTTGCCCTTAATTGCTGAGAGGGCCCTTCAGAGGGGGAACTTGGCTGGATGTCTGCACAGGTCAGACCACAGGCAAGAGAGAAATCCAGGCTCCAGGAGCGGGGGTTACCTCTGTTGATAAGCTGGTATCTAAATATTACTCATTTCACCAGCCTCTGGACCTTATTTGTTTTGAGGATACAGTGAAACTCAGTGAAAATGAATCTTTTTGTAACTCTAGGCACCAGAATATTAGCATTTGTGACATATGCAGACAATTTGAAAAAATACATCTTGGGAATCTTACGTGTGCAAACAAGCAGAATTCCTAAGGACATTCTTCCTAATACTTTTGGCTTTCAGTTCTGAGAAAACTGATTCAGGTCCTATTGGGAAGAAAGTAGGAGCAGAAGAGTTTCTTCTCCTGGCGTATTATTCATTTACGTCTGATTAGGATAAAATATCAGATTGTTCCAAGCTGGTTTGTTTCAAGTTTACTCTTTGTTGCATATTGTATGAAGCCATAACTTTATCTCTTCTCAGTGATATTTGTGAGGTATGGTAAATAAAAATATCTCAGACTTTAATTCAGTTCAGTGAAAAAATATGTGAGGAACTCAAATAACTAATACTTGAAAAGAGTTCATCTCATATGAATAACTTCTACCTGGTGGTATTTTATTTTAATTTAGTAGAAATGAAATTCTCTGTGACACCTAACTCTTAAAACTTATGGTACAGGCATTAATTCATATGCTTCTCATTATAGTCAGTGAGTGGAATATGCCAGAATATGCACTTATGACCTGCAGAATGTGCCCCGTAATTTCTGGTTTTGCTCTCAGACATGAAACTCATTAGGTTTTGTGGTTACAGGGCTCACCCATTCAACAGAGAGGTGTTTAATTATTACAACCAGGGAGGTGACTTTAATTTTTAGGAAAAAAGAAAATAAATAAGACCAGGAAAAGTTTTTAAAGTTGCTCTGTAATCATGCTAAGTATAACAATGTACCCTCCTCTATATTACTTACTGAATACTAATAAATGAAATGTTTTATTTTAACAGGCAATTTGCTACGAGAAGCGCGTTCCTCTTCCACAAGGTAAGTGCCTTTTAAGAAATATTATACCAAATGAGCATGTTTCTGATTTATAGCTTTGAAGAGCCTGTTCATTTTAAAGCCCTGCGGCTGGCAGCTACATGGTTCAAAGGCAAGGATATATAATATTAATTATCTTAAGCTCTAATTATTGTTCATGGCGCACGCATTATGTATAAAGGACAGACTGGGACTTTTTTTTTTCTATTTTAGTAAGAATAACCAATTAACCTGGTGATTTTAAAAGAAATGTCTGCTGAAGTGAAAAACAAAGAACACAGTTGGGTTGGATCACTTTGGTCTTAGTTCTGGGTGGTTGTGAACAATTGTCATGGAAAGTTCCAGACACTTGGGCTTGGTGGTCATTTTCTGTTAAGGGTTTTTCTTTGTTATTTGTTTAGTTCGTTAGGATCACAGAATGTCTTAGTCATTTTGAAAGTTAAAAGTGGTTTTATCTTCACAAAAGTATTTGCCAATAAGACTAAGCATATTGTAAAATTTAGTAATATATTAGGTTTAACCATGAGTTAAGTTTTATTGTTGACCCAACCTAGTATTTAAATTTTCAAGAACCCTATGAGGTTTAAAAGTAAACTAAATGTTTAAATATAGTACATGTGATACTTTATTATGTAACAATAAATGGTCGGTTAACGATTTTCTTTCTCAGCATCGGCCAGGCAGTTCAAACACGACAGGGTTATTGATTGTGTACCTGGCATAGAGACTACGTCTCTCAAAAAAGTCATGGTTTGTGACTTCACAAGATGCCTTCTGCAGCTTCCTGGCAAACACCTGTCTCTATTACTGCTCGTGTTCCCTGGTCTCACTTGTTTATATTGGCTGGTGGATTATGGTTGTTACTTTCATCCTTGTGGCTGCTGTAGTGAGAGAGACTCGTTGTCTTCAGGATGTGCAGGCCATTCTGTGGGCGGTGATAACAGAGCACCTGCATGTTTAGTGATGTTGTTGAGATCGGTAAGCTCATCGATTACAGTTTCTTCATCTAAGCGTCGTTGTATTACCTAGTCTATATTTACACTATGGTCAGGTGAGGTTGGCCTCTCAGCCTGATTTGCAATGTACCTACCATTATTTCAGGTTACTCAGTTAGTAAAGAAATGCACTTTTGGGGAAAAAAAAGAAAATTATTACTTTTTAAATCTCTGCACTATTATAGTAGAAAGCCATAAAATGTTGAATAAGCAACCAAGCAGTATGTGTAACAGCACAATTCACAAATTCACCCATGTCAAAGTGGATAGTAACTATGCTAACATTACAGCAAAGTTTTTGATGAGTTTGATCTTCACTATATAAACTTCTAACAGACAAGTTATCATGATCACTGTTTAGACTACATGTCACAACTATCCAGTGATGTCAAATTTTCAAACTGTTCCCAGTTCTTCCTCCACATCACAGGAATGCTATGGTGAAATCACAAACCCCACAGGCTCTGGGGTCCATGGTGGCTCACTCGTAAACCTCGCTCCAGCTCTTCCTGTCTGTGTGAGCTCAGACAGGCTACGCAACCTCCCTGCGAAGTTTTCCTCATTTTTCCAGCTCTATTGAATAGTACAATAGCCCCTTATACATGGAAGATTCTAAGACCCCCAGTGCATGCATGGTCCCACAGGTGGTCCAGAACCCTATACACACTGTTTCTCCTATTCACACCTGTGGCGAAGCTGAGTTTATAACATATGCACAGTAAGCTATTGACAGCAATGACTAATCATAAAGTAGGACACATAGCAACATACTGTGTTAAAAGTTATGTGAGTGTGGTTTCTCAAAGCTTCTTTATGATACTGTTACTCATCCTTGCGATGCTGTGAGAGGACAGGTGAGGAGATGAAGTCAGGTGGGCGAGGGCGTAGCTGCAGAGGATCAGGCTGCCATCAGGGGTCCTGGAACAAAAGCACCGCGGCATGCAAGATGGAAGATCTGGTAACAGAGAGATGCTATGTGACTGATGGGCCGGGCAGCTCTGACGTGTGGGAGCCCCAGACACAGGGATGACTCATGTCCTGGGCAGGAGATGGCCCAGGAAGGTGGGAGATATCATCACGCTACTCAGAAAGCTGTGCAGGTTGAAATGTATGAATTATTTATTTCTGGACTTTTCCATTTAACATTTTTGGATGGCAGTTGACTGCAGAGAGCTAAAACTATGGGAACAAGAAACCATGGATAAGGGGAACTGCGGTTCCTATGTTGCAAGAGGACTGTCCTCACTGTCCCCATGTTGTAAAGATGCTAAAGGTGGTCGGTCAGCTCCCCGCTCTTTCCTAAGAGCGAGTCTCCTGCATGTACACGCAGCCTTGTGCTGTCTTACTGCTCTGTCACACAAAACTGTGATACTATGGCGTGCTCCTTCTTTTCTGCAGGTTTTGTTTACTTCAAGTCTGTCCTGGATGCACGGATCTCATAGGATACTGACCTTTGAAAATGAAGGCATAGCATCACGCTAATTTCTAAGTAAAGAGGTTGTAGATTCTATGTAAAGAGGGGGTGTCCATGGATACACCCAGGGGAATGCGCCACAGGCACTTGTGAACACAAAGGACTCTCCTCTGGGTGGCTCTTTACTTGTCTTCAATATTTCATTCCATTTTCATCTCTCCTTCAGTGTTGCTATTTTGACTATTTGCTCTTCAGAGACCTGCTCCTTTTCACTACCTACTAAAACTTGGAATGAGGGCCCTGCCTCTTTTATTCCTTCATTTAGGAAAACACCGTTTTGCAATGCTTTCTGTTAAAATCCTGCTGGGTAATTGGATAGTAAAATAGCTGAGAATGGTTCAGTAGCCTTCCTGGTAATATTTACACTTTAATGAGCCTTTTGCAATGGCTTAACCTAAATTCAGGGGAATATGATGATCTATCTCTGAGGCATGGGGAATATTTGAGGCCAAAAGTCTTTCCCAAGAAGCCCTATAAACTATAAAAAGTAGGCTTGCTTCCTCTCCATTCTTCCTATAAAACTTAAACAAGCATATAGGACTTCTCATTCATATTCTCTTTCTGTCTTCCCATGTTCTCTTACTGCCTATAAAAAACTTCAACCAGACATAAATTGATACCCAGGCCTCTTCTGAAAAATTTAAACACGTTTCCCTCTATATCTGTTTTAAATTTCCTCTATGCTCTTCTCCTATCCCTTATATTTCATCAGTGTCTTTCAAAAATTCAAGTATAATTTACATTTTTAGTAATGTTTTACTTGTCGCAAACTTTTATACACCCTAGACACACAAGTCTGTTAAGGTTAGAAGGTCATTGACATTTGTGTTTCTGATTAGGAAACTGCAGAAGAGGTGACCCGACAAAGTCAGGAAAGCAAAGAGGGGTGAACACTAGGGTTTTGGACACCTGAGCCAGTCCGGGTGTGCAGATATGATTCTGTCACATGAAAACAATGTATATTCCTCTATGCATTTATTTGTACATATTGAAATAGGAGAAAGAAGACAACCAGACAAAACGGACTACGCGTGGTGATGCGAGTCAGCTCTTCTAGAAGCCAGACCCACCAGGCTACTTGCCAGGGTAGACTCAGTGTTGACAAGAAGCTTGATTTAAAGAAAATAAATTATAGCAAGAGCCAAAAATGACAACAGTTTACAAATAGTAAATGAAATATTCATTTTAAATAGAACTCTGTGCTTGAATAATGCATAGTTCTTGAGAAAATAGTAGGAGTCCCTGCGTGCTACCTTTTGCTGGACACAGCTAACTAAATCTGGTAAGAAAAAATAAAGACAGTGGATCCCCCTGAGAAAATTTAAATTGAGTTGTAAGTGTCATTCCAAGGAATGAATATTGTTGCCATTTGTTGATTATTAATCTCAAAATGCTATGCTGATTTATTGTGCATTTTTACTGAAAAGTGACTACTGGGTTGTACTTCTTCCAGAAAATTCCTTCCTCCATCTCAGTCCTTTTGTCTACATGAGTGTGGAATCCAATCATTTGCTTCGCTATTTTTGTGTCAAACTTAGTGATTATCCCCATCATAGAAGGAGTGATTTCCTCAACCAGACAAATGTGTGTTTCAGTTTCTATTGGTTTCTTAATTGTTTTTAATGATCATTCCATATTAATGTTGATTAACTCAGGGCATGAGCCTAAATGATCATAAGAGTAAAATCTTTCTGGAGGGAATTATCCATGCAATGAGTTCATTTGAGGATTATAGGTTAGAAGTTGGACAGGGGGGTCTGTTTACCATGAAGATAGGAACTAAATGAGAAGCTCTCAAATCTGAAGTTCACCTTTCTGAATAAATTTCATTTTCATCATGCAATTTTTTCTGGAAGACAGAAAAATCTAGAAAGTTATTTTTATTATATATAGAATGTTCTCTCTTGCACACATTCTTTAAAACATACATCTCATGATATTGGTTTCCTCGCCACGTTTAAAGGCCCATCTCCCTTTTACTTTTTGATCACGATGCTCAGTCATTTTCAGTGACCATGAAGTATCCGAAAAACACAGCTATGTTTTCTCTCCTTTCAGTGAGTTTCATTCTATGTAGAATAAAACCCCCACATGCCTTCTTTTCTCCTGCAGATTGTCATGTGCTATTATACGTTTACCTTGAACTACATACAAGTCTGTCTCCGTGAAATGTAGACAGTAAATTAGGGGTGTGCATAGGCCACCTTTCTCTCCTAAGAATTCCCAAGGATTAAGTTTCTTTTTTAATTTAAACAAACAGAAGCAGTGCAAAACCTTCATGTTGAAAACAAGTATAGATACTGCCACTTGAATTATATAATAACATGAACATAGGTAAGCTTCCTTTTCCATAATGAGTAGAAACAGTACCAGTCAGGCCGCCCCTGGACATTTCAGAGTGTTCTACTAGACTTCGCTATGGACTCACCGAGACGTAAAATTGAAATGCACCTGTGCAGGCATGTCCCCATCCCCTTTCTCAGATGTGCTTTTCCACCCTGCTCTCTGGCCCAAGGCCCACTCCGGCTCCCCTAGAGCTCTGGCTTCTTTTGGTTCACTGTGTGAGAAGGCCCTGAAGACCAGAGGAGAGAGCAGAGTGAGATCTGGTATTTATTTCTCTGGCTTCTTCCTTCCAAGGTTGCCTCAAGCAACCTTGACGGTGGACATTCCCCTAGACAACTCCTCCAAGTTCTGGGAACTGCTCTTCCCCTTGCCCCTGTCATGACAGATGCTAGAGTTCTTGTCTGGAGCCCCATGGGATTTGTGAACACCGCACCTGCAACTTTGCCGATGGTTCCTTTCTTAAACCATCTGAGGCTTATCTGAATTGGAGCGTGCCATCTGTTTCTAGTTGGAACGCTGACTCAGATAGTTTTATTGCCTGCTTCTTAATATTACAACAAGTGTCTTGAACATACAGGAATGTTCAGTATAATTTTACCACATTCTAATAGCTGCATGCTACATGGGTACCCCGCTCCAACCATTACCTGTCTACCACATTAACAAGGGGCGGGGCCTTCATGAGCTCCCAGCAGGCAGGCACGCCTTGTGTATTTTTCCGTTTAAAAAATTCCCAGCCTTGAGCTAAGAGCAATCATTTCCAGGTAGCATGTCATTATTAGTGCTGCAAACTGATGACCAAAGAGCTCCTCTCCCTTGATCGTTCTTTGCCTGCACTGTCTCTGTGTGACTTCCAGCAAGTTATCAGTAGCCATTGCTTGAAAACCTGAGACAGTGGATCTTGGGGCTCTAGGTTTCCAGAGAGACGTAGTCTAAGTTTTGTTTGCTCGCTATACTTCGTTAGCAGCAGCGCCTCTTTTCAGCCTAGAAACCAGGCTGGGTGCAGCCTGAGAAAACCCCACCACCAGGGGGCTGGGAAGGGCAGCGCACTGGGCACCCTCAGCTCCCATTGGGCACACTCCTCTCACCCCCTCTCCAGGTCGTCCCTGCTCAGGACATGAAGGTTGTGTCCCTGAAGCAGGGACAGAGGAGCTGAGCAGATCCAACACAGCCGAGAATACCTGGGGACAAAAAACGTGGGCCATGTTGAACTGCTGGCAGAATTAGTGCCCTTTGGCAGTTCAAGGTCCTTTCAGAGCTGAGGGATTCCCTTGAATCTTTTTTCCCCACCCACCCGCCATAATGTAAGACTGGTCCTCGTTGCTTCAGTCACTTAAATATGCTTTTGTACTCAGATAACTGAAAGTTGAAATCCAAATAAAACAAAAATCCAGGCTTTTGTTTTCTTTTTTGTTCAAATTACAGAATTCTCAATTTCATACGCCTCGAATACTGTTTGTGGTTCTGATAGTAACCTCCATGACACAGCAATTGTCACCAGAGTTATCAGTATGTTTCTACATGTTGGCTAAAAGCCCAGAAAAATGGATTTACAGAATGAAAATCTGGAGTGTTGTATAAATAATAAAAATACTGTTCTCGCTGAGGAAAATGGGTATTAGAGGTAGCAACTCATACAAGAAAAGTGTAAAATTTAATATAGATAATTTTCTTGAAAATATTCTCACATTATTTCTACCTCTAATTAACCAAAAGAAAAGGAATTGTTGTTCCTACAAAACAAACAAAAACAGTTGAAGTATCTCTGTCCTCAGGACTTTTAACATTCGATGCGTGTTAAAAGCCAAGTTTCAGCGTCGACAGGATACAGAATACTGTAGGGAGACGTAAGTCAATATCCGACAAATAGTAGAACAGCCATGTGGGCTTTGCAAAAATCTCCACTATAAGTTTCAGTGATGGAGCCACGTTGCAAGTGGGGCCTTAGTTCCATCTAAACCGCATCATCAGTGACAATATATCAGCCTGATCATTGGAATTCTGTAGGACTTACAGTTTTATTTATACATTTTTTTTTTAATCTTTTTTTTTAAGATTTTATTTATTTATTTTTAGAGAGAGGGGAAGGGAGGGAGACAGAGAGGGAGAGAAACAGCAATGTGTGGTTGCCTCTTACATGGCCCCCACTGGGGACCTGGCCCGCAACCCAGGCATGTGCCCTGACTGGGAATCGAACCGGGATCCTCTGGTTCCCAGCCCGCACTCAATCCACTGAGCTATACCAGCCAGGGCACATTTTGTTTTTTTTTTTTTTTTTAGTCGTATATAAGTACTAACTTAATTTATATATACATGAGTAATAGTAAACTAAAAGTAATTTTAATGGAAATTTGGCGTTTGTGAGAAAATTTCACTTGACATATGCTACAGTTGTTATTAAATTTTTAGAAACACTATTGCTTATTCTCTTACCATCCGGGATCAGAACTTTTTCCCATTTCTACTTCTCCTCTGTGTTCAGTTAGCCATAAATATGGAGTTAAACTGTAGTCTCCCTAAAAGTAACTCAGGAATTTCTGCAGAAACTGTGAGTTTTGGTTCTGGTATATACCCCTATTTCTCAATAAAACATAAATAGAGAACAGGGTCTAGAAACCTAAAGTGACTTCACAGAGCACAGGAGAAATCCGATGAACCAATGTGTCACCCCACTGGGAATCATGAAGGATTTGGAGGATGGATGCATTCCTGAACAAGCCGAAACCTGAGTTTATCAGGTGTGATGCTTTTTGTACCTTTCTATACGTCAATAGCGCCATATATTTCAGACCGTTTTGCCTGCAGTCTCCAATCCACTTGCCACTGCCAAAACAATCTTGCCGAGCAGTTTTCACTTGCTCAGCACACTTCTGTTAGTTTTATGTCTGAGCGTCTCTATCATCACTCAGTGCTCCTCCTCCTCAGCCTGCTTTTCCGGACTAGAGCCCCCTTCTCCACAACAGGAGCCTCTGCCCCAAAAGGGCGGTCTGTGGCGGGTGCCAACACACACCTGCCTCCTTTCTGCCCGCCTCCGATGACTCCTCTGTGTGATCGCTGGTTGTAGTCCCCACCTCTGACCCTCAGTTTAGATCATGTGCATATCACTAATTCTTCATTAGTTGTATTTTCTAGCACTGGGAAATAATGTTGCCCATATTTCTCTACTTAGATAATGCATTTCTTGGGGGTGAAGATTCCTTGCATGCAGTACCAAGAATGGTTTTAGCACCATCATGGCATTCAATGACACTTTTGCTGAACTAATATCTTAATTTTGATTTTACATTTATTATATTTAAACAGTGAATTGAGTTGTTGCATTGGGCATATGCCCTATAATAATATTCTGAAATAAAATCACTGATTCTATGGGGAAAAAATTAAACAAGCATAACAGAATATTTTGGTCCAAGGTAAGGAGCTTGGAGTTCTAAATGTGCTGTATGAAATTAGGATATGGGTATTTCTTTTAGGTAACTGACTCTTTTAAGAACTGAGAACTACTAAGCTCCATACCTAATTTACCAAATTCTCAGTATTGCAATTAGTATGAAATGTAGAAACATGGAAAAAGTATTTTGCAAAAGTAAAAGTGACTCTGTGTATGTGTATACAAAGAATATATAAGGAAATATATATAATCATTAATACGACTACCTTTTTGAGTACTATTTATCTTACTATATGTACTAAAGAAATGGAAGTCAAGAAAACTTCATATATATTTTACAAAAGACTTATCAACATCTTGACAGAACATATTATTCCCTTTGTCTGAGGGGACACCTTTCACAGCTCCGTGAAATGTATCCAGGCCTCACATCTGGGTATTATTTGAGAATGTGGGAAATGTCAGACCAATTGAGATCTGCAGTTCCATCAGTCACCAGGTCAGTCCTGAATGCCGTCTTTGATGGCGGTGCAGAGGGTGATTTTTCATAGGAGAGTATGCTCGTTTGCTGTGATGTCGGCCTTTGAAACTCAGAAAAGTTCATGCGTCTATCCAGACCATTGTGACCTTGGCCTCAGAGGGCCACTGATTCACCTGCTGCTGGGGAACAGCGAGGCAGATGGTATAACGTGTATGTAGTGGCAATGTGCTTTATTTCTGTGAGTCTGCGGTCGCAGCACTCCTCCTGGTATGAACACCGTGAAAGCGGGGACCACAGAGGCTCACCTACTACATGATCGTCTAATGGAATGTGAACAATTTTGTGTAGAAAATGGGCTGGAACAATAATAAACTCTACATGCAATTAAATCCGAAGCTTTGAAAGAATGACAGTTTGAAATGATTTTTCCAAATACCAATTTTCAAGAAAGAGTTTATGACTTAATTGTACAATAGCATTTTAAAAACAGGTCATTTGCATAGATGTGAAAATACACTCAAAGGGACATTGGCCTTTATAATTAGATTGAGCCCTAGAAAATCACAAGCATCCATCAGCATTCTTACCATTCAACCATAGACTAATTAACATATATTTATTTGTTTTGACACGTCAGGGACTCTTTCGATTCAGTTAGGCAACAAAGTGCATATTCTTAATGTCTCACTTCTTCAGGAGAATTCAAAGAGAAAAGTGCTATTTCATTCGGCGCTGACCTTTATAATGCTGCTCTAAACAACAGCCTTATTAGTAAAATATGATGGAAGTGCCTTAGGGTAGATACAATGAATATTTATTTAGAAGCTGGCTTTTGGCCAAGTTTGCTTTATCCTAGAGGCATAAATATTGTCTACCAGAGCATTTAAATTCCCATGCACTTAAGATTTTTTTTCTCTGTTGCATGTCTGTTGAATGCACTAGTGCCTGCATATGTTCCAGAGCTCATCCATCAAAGGCTCACCTGTGGTTGGGAACAATCATCGTCATTTCTATGCAATCAAGAAATGTTAACGAGGTATAAATTCTGGTTAACCATCTTCAGTTAAATCGTTGAAATAGAGAGGGGAGGGTGCTAATTATCTTAGTCTCCTAAATTTTGAGGAAGTGGCTTTTGGAAAAATGGAGCCGAGAGAGTAGTTACAGTGAAAATAACGTGTGTCCCTGAAGTCGGTCTTCGGGACAGAGTGTGGAAATCTGGCACATGTTATTTTTTTTAGAACATTCTCTCAGTTGTCATTATATTTTCCTGTGGAGAACATGTTTGCCATGCCTCTCCACAGAAACACTGTACCTGAATGAACAGGTAACCTGAATTACGGACATTGAAGGCACAGCTTGCTAAAGAGGCCCCAAGGCATTACTTTCAAAGCCCTAACATCTTCTTGAACAAAATGCTAGGGCACCTTCAGTGCAACAGACATTTCCCATATTCCCCCTGTTTTCACGATGGTTGACTGTAGTGGGCTATTGCAGCATTCACATCTCTAAATCACTTTAAATGATGAAGGGCGGCTCAGGAAATATGAAATTTTAATCACTTTCACTTCGCTGCTACTACTTTTAATATTTAATTTGCATTTGTGTGAATGCTCATTCTTCTTTATGCCCTAAATATTTGTATTACAAATTATATGCTCATAAAAAACACAGGGGATAATTTTTACGTTTTTATTAATTTAATTTTTAATAAGTATCATGCACAAGTAGGAACTTTATGAATCATTTTGATTGTTATTGAACTTGTCAGCATCAGTTAAATGAGCTCTTTCTTTGAGCTTGAAAACACAGGTATCTTTTACAATATTTCATTTAGTGTACTTGGTGTTATAGTTACTTGAGATAACCTTTCCTACAGTATAACTCCCAGCTACCTAAGCTCTGCACCATCTAGCTTGCTGTTATTGTTAAATCCACAATAAATATCACTTGAATGAATGAGTAATTATTGCCAAATAGAATCCACTACCAATATAAACCATGGATGTACAAAATTGGAGATGGCTTTTTAAATTAACTGTAGCCTTAGCCATGTAGACAAACGTTTGCAGAAAAGCTAGCTAGATGGATATACATAAAGTGTGTGCAGCAAATACAAATATTGATTTAAATAAAACAGAATCCCCTGTTGTAAGAAATGAAAACTACAAAGACGCAGTCAGACAATAAGGAAGAAAGAGTGGGGAAATATTTGTGTGGTGTCAGGAGGCCCTTCATGTAGGTAAGAAAGTTCTACAAGAAAGAGAGTAGCTCCCTGCAAGGTCGGGGCTTGCCGGACAGGAAGGAGGTCAGATGGGAGAGTGAGAAGCACACCTTCAGCAATCTGGACCGCTTGCCTGCTCTGAGCAAGGCACAGTGCTTGGTGGAGTAGAAAAAAATAGTTAAGATTAGAGAGGAGAGTTGTAATACTCCAGAAATGTAAAATCCATCAAGAAAGGCAAGAGGTAAGAAAACCCAACAAATTAGTGAAAAGTACAGCGCTCTGAACTTCCTGCTGAGAGGTTTGGATGATAGAAATCCCAGGAAGCCAGAGGCTTGTGATCGATATATTATATGAGGTAATCGATATGAAAATGCTGTGTAAACTGCCAGGTGATGTGCAAACGTGAAATATAACCATTATGTGGATCACTGGAAAGAAGCCTACAATTTCCTGGCTAGCTCTGTTGAAATGATGTGTGAGTGAGCCCCTAGGGATAGAGCCAACCACGGGCTAGATAATGACAGGTAGCTGATCTGGAATAGCAAAAAGCAAGAGTTAGCGACTGTGAGTAAGAACTTCCTTTTTTTTTTTCTTATTAAGCCTTCAGATGTGCTAATATTCTCATTGGCCAATCATAGGGGTTCATATTTAAGTCAGAATTCTAATGATTTACATATACTGTTCCCATAATCACTGCGATAAATGGTCCGTAGATTTGTCGGCCTGTCCATAGGGCTGGTTAACATTGTGCGCAGAAACCACAGTGCGTGGCTGCGTGTTTGTCCACAGTGGTCACCTAGCTGTCCTAGAACGCGATCAGTAAAAACATTTTAAGAATGTATGCCCATGATAGGCATATATATTTATTTAAAAGCCACCTGCATGTATTTCATACTAATATAGCACGCACCTTATAAAAGTTTGGTAAAAACAGGAAGTCAACAAGAATGAGACTGAAAAATAAACGTAAATCAAAATTTTACTTCCGTTGCTGGACCCCATGGACCCCCTTGCTCACCAGATTTCTACTTCCTCCTCACTTTGATGATTGTGCATTTGCGTTGGACTGTAGTCCATAACTGTTATTTGTAGTAGTAAAGGTATCGCCAGAGAAAACCATATTAATTTTTTCCTGCCTGGTAAAATCAACTTCTTTTTACAGCTCTATCGATGTATAATTGACATATAACATTATAAAACATTGGAAGTGTACATGGTGGTAATCCAATGTATGTATACCTTGTCCAAGGATGTATCCCACCTAGATACTTAACACATTCATCACCACATATATTTCTGTGTGTGTGTGTGTGTGTGTGTGTGTGTTTAGTGAGCATATTTGAGTTCTATTTTCTTAGCAAATTTCAAATACACAATGCAGTGTTATCTCTAACCTTGCTCATCTTATATCCAGGCCCTGGCAACCACTTTTCTGCTCTCTCCTTCTCTATGATTTTGACTTCTTAAAAAATATTCACTTCTTGACTAGGTACCTAAAAATATTTTGTTCTGCAGCCTCCTGGTCAAGCAGACACCACTTCCTGCAGACAGTCCTATCAGCCAGGTGGCCACTTCCGTTTGGAGCCAGTTTTGTGGTTTCAGGCCAACCCTCCAGCAAGACAGGGGTTGGGGCAAACACGTGGAGAATGGTCTGGAGGTCAGTGAGTTTGGCATTCTCAGCAGGTGTCCTGGACCCTGGACCCTGTAGGACACAGTCTGTGTGTGCAAATACCAGATGTGGCCAACTCACTGATGTGTAAGGACTTTCTTCACCTGGGAAAGGCCTCAACATTTGGTAGCTGAAGTCCTTAATTGTCCTGTCATCCCTGTTTCGGAAAGGAGCTTCAAGAACTGCCCCCCTTGGCACCTTTACACATACCGCCACCCATACCGCCTCCGGTACTCTGAGCGATCAATCTTGTACTGTTGGCTTCTGATTCAGGGCATCTTGTATAGTCATAGCTTGTGTGTAGAATTAAAATGTTATTGTTGTTGATATGCTAAGGATCCAAAGCGTGTGATTTTATGTATATATTTTATTCCAGCTCTAAAGATACAGAGAAATTGGTGCTCTCCCTCTCAGAGACATGCCTGCACGTTTTCCTGCCTCCTCTCCTTCTCCTGGCCATGTTACCATTGCCTTTCTCTCCCTGAGCTCCAAGGGCCCTTCTTCAGTCTCGGATACTTTCCCCTGAGCCCACACAGCCCAGCCGGCTCACTTCTCCGACCTCTGCAGCTTTCTAAATGCACTTTCTCTTTTAATTTGAAAAAACTATATGTAAAAAATAAAGACACAGAGTAATATTTCTTTTCAGGTGCCTAGTAAGGAGTATCATTTAAAAATGAGTAATATCTGAAGATTTAAGGCAAAACACAGTGACTATAGTTGATAACACTATTGTATCCTTAAAATTTGTTAAAAGAGTAGATACACAGGTGGCAGACACAAGGCCCGCAGGCAGAATCTGGCCCTCCGCCTTGTTTTATCCGGCCCGGCACCTTGTTTCTACCCAGCAGCAGCGCCAAGCTCTCGCTTAACTGTTAAGGAGAAGTTACATTTATACAGTCCTAAAATTCCATTTGGCCCTTTGAAGGCAACCACGAGGCTGATGTTGCCCCCAGTGAAAATGAGTTTGACACCCCTGGAGGAGAACTTGTATCCAGTGACAGGTGTGTTATATAACCAGGTAGAGAAATCCCTTCACAATATATGCATATATAAAATCCCCACAAGGTACACTTTACATATCTGATGATTTTATTGTTAAGTATACCTTAGTAAAGCTGAAATTTAGAGAAATAAACTAAAATAAAAATTAGGACTCACTCAAGACATTGGAGAAACCAGAGTAGCAATATTCAGGGACTGGCAACTAATTAAATTTTCTTCATCTGGAGCATGAAGCGAGAGAAAGTGGCAATGATATGTGTTATAAGAGAGGACATTTAATTAATTGGCAGAAGATAAACTCTGGCTGTCGACCCAGGTGGGCGTGTGGAGCCTCCAGGGCAGGAATATGAACAGACTTGTGAGGATTATCCATCCCTGGCCGCGAGCCTCGGGGTAAAAACAGGATCCTTCTATTTCTCTGGTTTTTGTTGTTGTTGTTGTTGTTGTTGTTGTTGTTTTATATTTGGGTTAGCAGTGAGCTAGAGTCATCTCTAGCTCACTATGTTACATCCCTAATACTTATTTATATCATAACTGGAAGTGTGTACCTCTGACCACCTACCCCCAGTTTCCCTATGCCTACCTCTTGGAACTACAGATCTGATCTCTCTTTTTCTTCTTTATTGTTGTTCAGTTACAGTTTGCATTTTCTCCCCACCACTACCCCCCCACCCCATCCAAACCCATCCCCCTCCCTTGCTTCCATTTCCTCCTTGGTTTTGTCCATGTGTGCTTTATAATAGTGCCTGAAAACCCTTCTCCCCACAGTCCCCTCCCCTCTGGCTATTGTTAGATTGTTCTTAATTTCAATGTCTCTGGTTATATTTTGTTTGCTTTTTTCTTTTGTTGATTATGTTCCAGTTAAAGGTGAGATCACATGGTATTTTTCCCTCACCACCTAGCTTATTTCGCTTAGCATAATGCTCTCCAGTTCCATCCATGCTGTTGCAAAGGGTAGGAGCTCCTTCTTTCTCTCTGCTGCGTAGAATTCCATTGTGTCAATGTACCATAGTTTTTTGATCCACTCATTTCCCAAGTCTCTACGGTCAATTGATTTCTCTCTCTGTGAGCACCAATTCTCATTCCCATCAGCAGTGCACCAGGCCTCCCTTTTCCCGCAACCTTGTCAGCATTTGCCTTCTGCTGTCCTTTGGAAGCCAGCCATTCCAATAGGCCCGAGGTGCTATCTCACTGTGGTTTTGACATACATTTTGTTGACAATTAATGATGATGCTGAGCGCTGAGCCATTCCTATATCTTCTTTGGAAAACTTTCTATTAAGATCCTTTGCCTATTTTTCAGTTGAGCTATTTTTTTCCTCTTGTATTGATTTGTAAATATTTATGAACTGAACTATTTGTTTTTTCCCCTCTTTGGCATTGCGTTTGTAAATATTTTCCCCATCCTGTTGGTGGCCTTTTTGTTTCGTTGATGGTTTCCTTTGCTGTGCAGAAGTCATCTGTTTCTTTAGGGGTCAAGTTCTATTTTCTTTGGAGAAAACGGGCAGTGAGACAGAAGACCACAGTGGGGTCCTGTTATATGAAGAGAGGATGGAATTACTGAACATTTCCAGGAGATGTTCCTACAGTATAGACTGTGATTATCCCAAGCCTTTGAACTATCAGGAGGATTGGAACCGCTCTAGGAATCCCCTGTGTTTTGAGTAAGTGTTGACACTTCCCACGGGAGCCAGAGACTCCCCTGCTGGAACGGAGTTCTCATGCAGCCCAGAGACGGGACCCGTGCACATGCCACGCACCTGTCCTCCCACCCAGGCCCCGCTTCTCAGGGTGCCGTTTCTCTCAAACTGAACCCACGGAAGATTTCTTTGGCCTCCTTTGCTTTTGGCTTTTTTTTTTAGTACCTTGCAACTAGGACAAATAAAAACACTTTAAAAGAGTCTCCTAAAGGCTCTTCTGAATTGTGCCAGGGGATTGCTTCAGCAGGATTCTCTGCCCCCCACTCTGTGAAGCAGAGACTCCCCCAATTTGGGCATCATCTCTGCACTGAAACACCTTCAGATGTGGCCCCTTCAAAGCACAGTCTACTCCTGAGAAAAGACCTGCGTTATTGCTCCCATGTTTCTTTGAACATCTTTCTGCTTGAAGTTTAAATGTAGCTCAAAAAACTATAATTTTCAGACCTTAACTCTATCCATCTGGTGACTTTACTGCTAGAGCCAAATGAATCAATAGTAACCATCAAACCATCCCATGCATCAAGGGTAATCCCAGGAATCACAAAATATAGGAGGAATAAATGACAAGAATGTATGTTTTCTGGCCCATCATTTAATGCCTTAACTACAGTATGCACTCATTTAAAGATGTTACTTCATTCTTGCAGACTGTAAAAGCAAGGGAGTATTTATTTGATTGTCCTAACTGTGGTGGGTAACTCCATCACGGTGATGTAAGGGGACACAGTTGCAGTCTGTCATTAACAGGGGGGTTGTTTTTTAGGTCCTTGAGAGATGTGGTCAGTATTGTCAGAGGGAAAGTATTATCACCCATGACCAAGTAGTTGGGAAAATAAAAGCAAATGGGCAGGGAGCCAACAAATATGCACGCAAGGGGCAAATGATGATTTGGAGTATATGAAATGTATTGATTTGGGGCTAACCATGACCTCTACTGCAATAATTTGTGAATCAAGGAGAAAATTTTTTTTGTTAGTTAAAAATAATAATGATGTTTTGCTGTTTATATTTGGCTTGTGAGTTATTGCTATTTGTATGAATCTTCAAAGCAAAGAATGCCAAGTAGAGATTTGGTCTGCAAAAGTCCTAGCCAAATTGTCACTAAAATGTACAATGACCTATGTGTCACTTGGGTAATTTCTTTGCATATGTCAGGAAGATAGGCTGTTATGGTCAGGGTTGGAGATGCGAGTCAGGTGCCCTAACATCCCCATTAACAACAAGGGGGCCATCCTTCACTGTGACTGATGATAGGGGTAGGGGACACTGCCTTATGAACTGTGACTTTTCCACTCCACCCCCCCCAGAGTGGACGGAGTCTTTGTTCAGTCTTTCACCTCATCACGTCTCTTTGCTGTAGGTTCAATAAGCACACAATGAACCCATTCTGTGTGCCAAGTGTATTGTTCAGACACAGTGTCCACTGTCTGGGGAACTCATGTGTGGTCCTTTCCGTAGCCTTGTGGTTCCACTGTGCACCATCTGAAGCTTTGCTCAGTCTGGAGGTGTCAGAGCATCTGCTGTGACCTCTACCTGGTCTGGCTCCCTTTTTTTTTTTTTTGGTACAATGCCGTCTTTGAGGATGGAGACTATATATGCCTCCTCACCAAGTCTGCATCCTCGTCCCTGTGAATAATTATCAATTTACAGAGTATTGATTTGGGCTTAGGTAGAATTTGTTTTAGAAAAGATTATCTGTCTTTGGAACTTTCTTTTACATGTAGAAAAAATAAATTCATGCCAAGCACGACAAACTACTACTGTGAGCTTTGTAAGCAAAACTACAAGATTAACTTTTCCCCTTAGATACAAGAACATCATGTGTTGTTTGGCCAGAATAATTAATTTAATTATTTTCTAATGACACTGATATGTTACAAAAGTAATGCAAAGAGATTAAACCAATGTGCCCTCCTCCTGGCACCTCCAATGCATCTCTATGGTAACAGAGTTCTAGCTGTGCCACTGTAAGATGAAGCCAATTAGAATAAATAATGGGAGATCGGTGTGCACAAATCACTCTGAGCTCAAACTTTTAAGGAAATTATTGGTATCGTTGGATTGCAAATAACTTACTTGAAAGCATTTGCTAAAAATCTGAAACTTGGGATGCATTTACACACACCTCTATTTGACTTACTTAAAGCATCAGAATTCCACTGTGAATAGCATTCTATTCAAACCTACATTTTTGAAATCGCATGTCCTTGGCAAGGAGATTTTTCATCCTTAGTCACATTTTTGTAAACCTTTTCAAATTTTCATAAAGATTATCTACTATAGAAAGAGATATTTTCTAGATGATAACAAATTTTAAACATTGTCATATTGCTAGGACATTAAAATATAACATTTTCTTTTATTTCTGCTTAAAAATTTTAGGCTGAACTCGTTCATCAAAATTCAACCTTTTTTTTCTTTTTTACTAAAAGCAACCTATTTTTATGGAAGATGTGTCAGGCTATGTTAGAAATTTGGGGACATTTATTCATATATTCAATTTACATTCCAGGATTACTTAATTTTAAGTGATTATATTAAATTAGCATGTATAACAATCTGTTTGTATACTAAAGGTCAGCATTGAAAAGCTCACACACTCAGAGGGGAGATTTATATGTCCTGTCTTCCACACAGGTATCAGTTGGCCATTTGATTGTACATACGTTTGTCTAAAAGTACATATGTTTGTACTTTTCAAACAGTCTATGCTTCACTAATACATTCATAGATTCCAGACTCCATAGTAGCTTATTAAAGAATCGGTGAAGATACTTCTTTTAGAAATTTGTTCCATGTAGAAGTTTCCTTCAATACCTGTCACTTGAGCCAAAAAAAGAACATTAAAAGGTAACTTTTGGGGGAAATGAAGTTGTGGCTTTTAACTGGATAGGAATATAGGAAGTAACATTTCATTAATCATTCTTTAGGTAAATCAGATTGAAGAGGTAGGCATTTAAAATATTAGTAATGATTTAATGCAATAAATTCAGTTTCCAACTTTGATAATTAGATTGAACCCATCAGGGGAAACTTGTGTGCTCATGAATGAAGAAAATCACATGAATGAGGTTTGTTTGGGGTTTCCTCCTAATGTACATTGTCTAGGATACCAAATAAAACCTCAGTGTGGCTAGTTTTTCCACTTGCACTGAAATCTTGAGATAGAGCATGACCATGACCTAACTACCTGAGCACTCTTTCCTCTGGTGCATAGACTCAGCTTGAGAATCTCCACCAACCTAGCCCTCCAGCCAGCTCCTACAAGTTGCTTGAATTGGCACTGAAGTAAGATGCTTTAAGTTAGCCTGACCCATGCAGACTTGACAGTTCCCTTTGCCTCCCATGACCCCATCTGATTGGATAAGGGAAGTACATTCCTCTTGGCCTGCTCTTTTGAGAAGCCACCAGCATCTCTCTCCTTCCCTCTGGGTGAAATCCAACATGTACTTTTACTTGAGAACATGAGTCGAGTGCTTTCAGGGTGAAGCACTAGACTAACTATTTTATTTTCTTTTTTTTTTTAAAGATTTTATTTATTTATTTTTAGAGAGAGGAGAAGGGAGGGAGAAAGAGAGGGAAAAACAGCAATGTATGGTTGCCTCTCACATGGCCCTCACTGGGGACCTGGCCCACAACCCAGGCATGTGCCCTGACTGGGAATCGAACCGGGACCCTTGTGGTTCCCAGCTCGCACTCAATCCACTGAGCTATACCAACCAGGGCTAGGCTAACTATTTTCAATGTGTCATTTCATTCAGTCCTCGTAGAAAGAATGAGGCAAGGACCACCATTATCCCCACTAAACATGAGAAAACGGAGGCTTAGTGAAGCAATATGACTTGCTAAAAGTTGCCTGAAATTGCATAACCAGGATTTTACCCAAGACGGTTTGAAGCTAAAGTCTGGGTTTCTCACCAAGATAGTAAATACTGCCAGCCCTTAAAGAAGACTTCACTATACACAACTGCATGTGTTTCAATTATAATCATACATTTTGTCTCACTATGGAAAAATTCTACTAATTGTAGCTAATATTTTGGTCTCAGTTTCTTTACGTGTAAAATTAGGCTCCACTAACAAGTTCTCTAAGACTTTTCTTCTCTGACAAATTCTATTTGTGTAAGGTAGCTTGAACTCTGAAGCAGTAAACTTGTCAGATATCTCAACAGAAGCAAATCTTAGGAATCAATAGTGGACAAAGTACTATAAACATACCAGAGAAAGAGAGAAAGAAGGAAAAAACTCAGAAAAGAAAGAAATGGTGAGGGCGTCATGAACTGAAATAGGCTGAGGAAAGCTTCAGCGAAGAGTCCTAAATGAATAGAGCAAAAGCATTGATGATATTTCCTCTCCAGATAAGTCTAACAGGGTCCCAGATGTTAATATGCACCAGAGTCACCCTAGAGCTTGTTAAAACACATCGGTTGCCCCACCCGCACCCCCACCCCACGGTTTCTGACTCAGTGGATACTGGAGAGGTCTCTCATTTTGCATCTCTAACAGGTGATACTGTTCTTGCGTGTCTGGGGAAGAAATGTAGGAACACCGCTCTAAAATTTCACTGAAATGAATCCTGTGTAGAAATATTATAGCAACCCAAGCGACCTAAAGAACGTGTCCTACCATATGGCTAGATTTTAAAGACTTTTTTTTATCCTACAGTAACCCAGTAGAATGCATACATTTCCCCAGGTGTTAAAATCTGCAGTTGCATCACCTTAAAAAAAAAAATTGTTACTCTCATATCATTCATTCTGAAAGCTGTAACACAAATGATTGATTACCACTGTGCACCCATCTGTGCTCTCTGTGTCTTGGGGAATAAATCCCATATTAACTTTGTTCTTATTGTGATACTGCTTTCTGAGGCACTAATTATTCCTTGCACGCATACTGGGAAAGTAGTGCATTCCTGTAGACCAAAGGTAGGATGGGTAAACGTTTTCATGATCCTGTTTAGAGTATCGTCAAGGGAAACATTTCACCAGTCGTCACTAATGATGGTGTCAGTGCTACTAGTAGCCTATCCCATTCTCTTTGTGAAGCACGTCTCTTCCATTTCTTCTTGGTCCTTCCTTCGTCTCAAGCCTGAACAATATTAAGTCCTTTTCAATTAACCAGATTGCATAGTTATTGTTATTGAAGGAAGGCCAAAAATGTGGGGAGCACTTTAACCCTGTTTTTACCATCCCCAGCTGCATGAAGCATGGCCCATGGGTTTGTATCTTGACCAGTGTCCTTCTCAAAACACTTGTCTCAGGTAACAGCGTCTACCTCCTTTACCTGGTGAACACTAGGGCAGCTGCCCAGGAGTCACAGGTAAATGGATGATCATGCCCTGGAGGATCTCACTGCGGCCTGCTGGCAGACAGGAGAGCAGATTGGTGTGGTGCAGAATGCACAGTGCTGCTTCGTCGAGGTAAACAGCCGTCAGTGGTTGCTCAGGGTGGGCAGGGATGCTCCATGCAGGAAAAGCAGGGAGGACTTCAACAGAAGGCCCTATTTGAGCTGGCTCTTTGAAGAGGATAAGAATATTCTGGGCCAAGAAGGGGCCAGGATCCTCCCAACACAGAGGAAATATATAAACAACCTTGTTTAGTGATTGAAGAAACCTGCCATTCCAGCTAGCAGACTAGTTTGGGGCATTAGACATACACACCTAAACTCATACACATCAATAAGAGGCAGCTGTCTTTTCCTTGGTATTAAATATCCTGGCAGAGAGCACACACGTATGTGCTGAAAGAGTCAAAGCAAGGGAAAACTTTTCTTAAAATGAAGTTAATCAAAGAACGTTCTGTAGAGAAAATCAGTCTTCAATTAGTTCTTAGAGAACTTTCAGGAACTGAATGCAGGCCCCAGTTTGACAGTGAAGAGAGCAAGGTCAACAGAGACAGCTCCAAGTCTACAGGTAACTAGCATCAGGGTTTGAGGTCGTCTGACCTTGAATGTGGCATCTCTGCCAACGTAAACCATGGCGTGTGTGTGTGTCTATCTTTCTATAGGATCTCATTTTTCCTCTGTGTAGGCAGGCATTAAAAAGATTGTTTGTTTTGAATTTTCATTTTATAAAGAGCCACTCCCACCACAGATCTTTGGACATTTATAGTTTTCTACAATATAACATTTATGGTTTTGGAAGTGTAGAATGATGTCCACTCCAAATGTTGTTCCTCTTGTTTAACTCAAAAGAAAAAAAAAGTGAATAAAAACAGGTGTTTGTTTCTCATCATCTAAATGGAGAAGCCTTTGTAAAAAGCCGTCATGGAAAAAATAAAACAAATCCTAAATAATGAGAAAGGAAGGTTTTTGTGTATGTTTCAAAATTTTCAAATGCCTTCCATCTTGGCTCACTTTCCTCATGTCCTTTCCCTGGAGAAGTTGAGGCAGCAGGCCCTGGGGCTGCGTGGACAGAACATGGAACTGAGCGGCATGGGGCCCGCCCGCCTGCACCCGCTAGGTGCCCGGAGGCTAAGGGTGACTCCTGAACTAAGGCCGCTAATTCCTGAATGAAGAGACAGAAGTTTCTGCTGATGCCTTTATTTTACCCAGACCACATCACCTATATTAATGCGTAATTAGGAGTTTATTATACTTGCTATTTGTTCTGCAATCCCTGTCTGTTAAAATGAAGGTTTTATTTTTTTAAGTGAAAGAAAATAATTACTAAAATTTATTTTTGACTGTTTCACTCGGCGAGTCAAAGGGAATTTTACCATCTCACAATCTGCTTTGAAGATGGCAATAAAATCAGCATTATCTTCTCTTCCTGAATGACTCCCTAATTAATTGTGTGCTTTAGATTTACTACCTGCCCTTCCTTCTCTCAACTCGTTAAAGGCCTCTCCTTCTGTTTGCCTCTCATGACATCCACAGTCATCAAGAATGCAGTGATAGTGCCAACTGCGAAAAGAAACAAAACCAATTAGGGTGAAAGGGCTTTCATGCATTGGAGAAAGTTACGTTTAAGTGGAGGGATGGTTAGGAAGCTCACTTCGTAACCCTTATTTGGGGAAAAAGGACCTACAGGGAGCCCAGCAGTCAGAATAACTGCCAGCTAAGTTGCTTAATTCTACTCTTTTGTGTTCTTAGGTTAACCAGGCCAACATGAATATTCACTTGCCGGTGTTTTTACGGAGTATGTGCACATTCTATGTGAACAAAGAGTCAATTGCTTTGGGAATGGAGAGGGAGATGAGATTTATGAGAAAGGGAAGAAATTGTAAACATTTTTTACCTACCCTGGAACTCTGCAAGACTGTGGTAGAAAAAAAAAAGGGGGCGGTTCTGTTGGTTCTCACGGCATCATGACACCAGGGAAGATGTGTTCACCTTGGCACTTGTGTCTGGAGATCCTGGGATCCCGGACTGGTGACTCCCATCACCATCTCCCAACTCTACCCCCACTCCCTGAGACAGAGACGCCTCCACCCTCCCCTCAAGACAGCTGAGACAGGGGGAGGGAATCAGGGCTTGGCGGTGTTCCCCGGAGTACCATTTCCAAAAGTGGAGACTTAACTATAATGAGCTTAGCTGCCTTGACCTAATTAGGAAACTCTCGTTTAGTAAATATCAGGAGCCAGAACATTCCGATTGTGTGGTATTTACTGTCCATTCAGTGTCAGTATGTATGAATTTATTCGAGAGCTGCTCAGTACGTTTCTAATCTACGTCTGGGACTACAACCAGGCGCTGTAGACACACGGGGTGAGGGCTCAGTGGCGGGTGCTCATTAGCAGTGCCCCACAAGTGACGGGCCACATACTGGATTATAAGACAAAGCATGCGTGTGATTTGCCTCTTTCTCCAGGGAAGATACAAAGAACATTCTGGAAAAAATCCTCCCTATAAGGGCTACCACACAGTATATTTTTATCATCTCTTTTGAAGTTTGAGAAGGGGAGGAGAATGGGAATGTAAACACAGATAGAACTCACAGATCTTTTTCTCCGTGGGGAAATATGTTTTGGGATGAGAGAGCGACACTTATTTCTGATTGTGTACCAGGCATTGGCCCCGTCGCCGGGATAACAGATTTCAGTAGCTGTGAACTCATTCATGATTTATTGGGTACATGTCAGTTGCATTTTAAGACACATTAATTTAAATGACAGCATTAGTTGTAAATTGGGATATTTTTTCTAAATAAATTATCATTAATATTTTAAACACAACATAGTCTAAATCCCAAACAAAAGGTAAATTTCAAAGACATGCAGAGAGATTCAAGTCATAAACCTCTCTTACACTCACACAGGATTATAAATACCTGTGCTGAAAATATGGATGCATTTCAAAACCCCCTTTCCCTCCTTAGAACACTTTGCTGTTTCTATAATGTACTACTTTTGCTTAAGTACAGGAAAGTCATAATGTCTTAAATATAAAGTTCATCTGCTATACTTTTCTTGTGTCAGGTGGCCGAGATAACATTTCAGAGGATTTAAGAATCCTCGGGCCACTCAAGATTTTACACATTGATTGAGGTCAGAGTCTGGGACTTAGTATACTAACAAGTATGTTTCCATCAGCTGTGTGTTTGAAATGTAAAAGGACTTATTTCAAATGTACTGAGATATACTAAGAAAATGAAAATACTTGTGCTTCAGCTATAGCCAAGAGATTTATTCAATGTCATTTTGAATTCTCCCCAAATCTAAAGAGGGAATCCCTCAGGTACCATTTGAAACATTTTGAGAACTTGTGTTTATAAAAGAAGCATTTAAACAACCCAAAATGGTTTTATATATGTATACATATACATATATATACGCATATACATATATACACACATATACATATATATACTCATATACATTTATATTATATATATATTTGCTAAACAATTTTGGGTTGGTTTAACGTGTGTGCGTGTGTTATGCATGAATGAAATCCAAGATGACTATAAAATAAAATATTGGGCCACTTTTATAATTTTTAAAGTAATTCCTACAAATTGTTTTTCTCTGACATAATTAAAGAGACAGAGCTAAAAGCAATTATTTAAAGCATTCTGATTCCTCAGCCCCACAGCAAATAACAGTGAGTAAAATATGCTGTGAAAGCTTGAAGTAACAGATATCTTCTATTCAGTTCTGTGCATTCATTAGCAGAAGCATGCGTTGAACTCTGCTGACATCTTTGAATAGTCCTTGGTACTGAAGTATCTGTCAGCACACAGAGCAACCTATAGACTATTTTTATTTTTGTTATGCATTTTAATATCATCTTTCTCAAAACAAAGGATAGCAGAGGGACGCGGCAGATGCAGCATTTGCTTATCAGAAAAGGCTTACGTATCTGTTCTGGTGCATCTGACAGCAGGAAATGAAGATTTCCAAGTAAATAAACAAGCTGCGTGGACAGACGTTTGCGCACAAGCGGCATGATTCCCATTAGTGGGAAGGACCACGGGAGGAGATATACCCTCATGCTTTAGCTGTATGACACGAATCCTAATAAACCCAGTTCCTGTTTAAAGATAGGGAAAATGAAGACACATCCGTTCTTAGGGTAGTGTTCTAACATTTCAACTTACAGCAGGCAATTTCTGTCTATATTTCGGGTAGCAATGGCAGAGAAGTGACTTTTGTCCTTTGGTTCCCTCTGCATGGTGTGCATTCCAGGACGGGTTTGCTTGTTTACACACCCATGGCCATGACAGGGCCCACCTGAGGGAGAGGAAGTGAAATGTGGACTGCTCATCAATTTCTCTAGGTTCCCCCGCCTTCTGCTCCTGCTTATCTCCCCAATCCTCCTCTCTTCCTATTGTCCTCTTGACCTTGGTCCAGCCCCATCGCCTTGATCTAAGTCCTCAAAAAATCTGCTCTTCCCTGTGCCAAGATTTGCACAGTTGCTTTGATTGTTTTACTTACATTGCTCACTTGGATTTTGCCTTGGGTCCAAGTTAAGGTTCCCATGTCCCTGGGAAAGGATATTTCAGCACCGCGCTCTACCCTGTTTGAGTTTTCTCTTCTGGGGCTCTGAGTCTGCCAGGCACCCAAGTGTGAGTGCCATGGGCAGCCAGGTCCATGTGCTGAGCAATGGCAGCGGCTGGCAGAGATGGGCCGAAGTGATGTCTAAGTGGCTTGCTCGGGATTCTGATGATTTCCAGCATTACTTCGATGACTTCTGAGAAGTTTGCAGCCATCCATCTCAAGTCAAAAACTACATTTAGAGGGATCAATGATGCATAATAGATGGGCAGCTTGGCACTGGATGAATTCTCATTCTCAAAAATCTGCAGCCTAAAAAGTCTTCACTGAACATGTAAGAGCTTCCAGAAATGTGCTCTTGTGTCTATAATATTGCGTTAAGCGTGCTCAGAGGTGTAGTGTGCTAAAGCCGTGTAATGAACAGCTTTCAAAAAGCATTTCCATTTTCATTCAAGTGAACATTTCTGGTCCTTTTACAAAGACTGCTGAAAATATGTTTATGTCTTGGCTTTATGTAAACAGTTTATGCAGAGATACACAAAATCCTTTTCTGAGATGGATCATAATAGTTCATAAGGTGCAGAGAGAAAAAATATCTGTCCAGCCCCTGATTTTTTGATCGTCTGAACCTGTCCCTCATCCCTACGCCATGGTCATTCTTGAAGCCCACATGGGAGCAGCGCTGCTTGCCAAGGTGAATGGAAGTTATTATAATCAACTTGGAGCGATAGCCACAGGCTGCAGGAAAATGCTGTACGTCCTACTCTGGCAGCCTGGCCGCCAGTCCTCACAAAGGTGCCCATAGACAGCAGGCCGGGCTCAGAGGCAGAGAGCAGGCGCTCCTCTAGAGGGTGATGTCCCCAGGTTTTCCCAGAGGTGGTGCCGAATCCCAGCTGTGAACGCTCTAAGAGTTCCCTGACGCTACTTCCTGGACCCATGTAGGTGCCCATCAGAAATAAAGATTAAGTAATTTTATAAAAGCCCCTTTATCCTGATATTATTTACTTTCTACTCGTTTGTGTTGCAAAGTTAGCACTTTTTTTAACGGCGGTGTTCATCGTGTAGACAGGTAGATTTGGTTTTTAAATTTCTTAATTGCCTCCACCCTCACCCCACAAATGGGCTGTGTCCATTGATCTGCAAATGGGATTTTAATTTATATTGATCCATCAAGTTCTAAAGTGTGAAGACTGCTGGTGTGGAATTCACTTTTTAAGCTTATAAAATATATGTGTTGCTTGCTTTTGAATATAACCTTCAGAGCCTCCTTCCCAATGCCTGTTGTGAACTCCATCCACCACACACTGTTTAAAAAAAAAAAAAAAAAAAAAAAAAAAACAAGCAGGCTATTTTCACTTCTCCAACCTAAAAGCTACTTCTTATGCATGGCTCGCACATGTACACATTCCCTGTTTTAGGAAAGATCATGCATTCTTTAATGCCATTAGATTTGTGTGATGCATTTTCAATTGCAGCTCCAGAGACACTCTGGCGCATTGAAGTTCCATTCCGTGAATCATTCCAAGGCGTACCAAGGATGCATTGTTTCATAAATCGGTCAGATCTTCGTGTTTTGTGCCCAAATTAATCTCTCGGTAACTACAGGGTCATAGACAGCATTTGAGGACCATTTTGATCTCCACTTCCAAGCCTAAAATGAGATGCCAGCAAACGCCCACTTGTCACAGTCTAGCTCTGCATGGTTTTCACAGGCTAACACCTACCGGCCACCTGATCCATTGCTTTTCTGTGGCTTGAGGCTGAGACATCCACACAGAGGAACCCTGATCCTCACTGACCCCAGCTCGTGGGCAGAGCCTTCTATTTGAAGTGCATGTTCTGCATTGTGATTTTGGCCTTTGGGGCTGTGTGACATGTGAATCTTTGGAGGGCAGGGCCATGTCTTCTCATTTTGACACCCCTCGTCCTGAGCACGGACTCTGGCCTGAAAGCACGTTGTTGATGGAGACAGTGGATGCGCAGGAAATAACGATGAATTCTTTACTGCTGAGTTCTGCCTTTCCAGCCAGTTCTCCAGGCCCAGGTCTGCCTGTGACCCCGAGGAGCTCCACATTTCAGGGTCAAATGCACACTCCAGGAAAACAGCTTGCTGGCAAGGATCTTGTTAGGAAAAACTGTGACTTTTCTCACGTCAAAACATAGAATGCTTTTACCAAAAAAAAAAAAAAAAAAAAAAATATATATATATATATATAGAGAGAGAGAGAGAGTGTTGTGGTTAAATAGCACCTCAAAGTAAATACATCAAAAGAACTAGACTTTGTCTCAAAATTGCAGTAAAACTTTTAGGCATACTTCAATTCCAATACTTCAATTCCAAATACTTCAATTCCAGAATAATTCAGGGTTCTCTTCAGATGATGTCATAGATCTGATTTGAAGAGAATTTGTATATTGCACTACTCAAGATAAAAATTAAATAATTTTGAGTTTTGGTGTTTTCCATTATCTATTGAAGTGCTTCCTTTCAAAGAATAACTATTTTTTACGTATTGTTTCTAAAGGCTAACCTTTCAGAAGGCATATTATCAGCAAATGCGTTTTCACAAAGCATACTACTTTATGAAGTTTGAATGAAGAGACATGATACATTTATAAAAGCAATAGATAGTAGTGGGAATACAGATTTTGTTTTCAAATGTTAAGCATAATGAAATCACAAGGCAGATATTTGTCATTAGGAATAATGACGCATGGCTAACTGGCATAAATAAGTGACAAAAGGGATCATTACATTAAGAATGCAAGCTTAGTAGAATTCAAGTGTTTTATTATCTCTGACAGAGAAACAATTAATACATGAGTTAAAAAAAGAGGAAAGGAGGAATGCTATGAATTGAATGCCTGCAATATGCTATGCTTTGTATCTGCACATGTTTTTTGTTTTTTTTTTTAAACTTCATGATGCGTCCACATAAGTCATTTTCCAAAGGCTGAAGCTCAGGGAGTTCACGAATGTTGACTAAGGTTCCCGGCAGCAAGTGGCAGAACCAGGTTTTTTCTGACACATTTACTTAAAATGTGCCCAGTGCTTTGTGGAGCTCTGAGCAATGGGCATGAGGGGTGTCGTCATCATGTGAGAGAGGGCGAGTTTCTTCTGATCTGAGTAGCCTCCCCTGAGCTGACTGAAAGGAACAAAATCCTTTGCCAGAAGTTGCCAGTGTCATGGGTAATCAACAATAACTGTGAAATAGGAAAGTTATCTGTATGGAAAATAGAGCAAAAGAATAAAGTGCTTCATATCAACTCTGGTCTGGGAAAGAGCCCAACGAACTTGACCAATTGCAGGTCCCTGATGGAGAGCAGTTTCGGTGCAGGGTTCAGCATGTGCTAAATGATGCGGTATGAGAACAAAAGGAATTCCTGCCCTGCGTTCAAGTCCTAACCGCATGCCACAGAGACAGCGCTCAAGCTCGAAGATCGTGATCTCAGAGATTCTTTTGGCTCTGCTGCATCAGAGCCAGTTTTGAGAGGATGAACTCAGAGAGGTAAAGGGATTACCTAAAGGCATCCAGCTAGTAAATGTCAGAACTGAGATGAGCTTACAGTTGGCCTAAATCCCAATGCAATGTTTTCAGCAATACCTCCTGTGCCTCCCTAAGAGATCATTGCATATTAAGACCCACGAGATCTAGGAGACAAGCGATCTCAATGATGGAAGGGATACCTGGGCAGGAGGCAGAGAGGAGGGAGAGGAACATGCTGGGGAAGAGAGGGGTTGCTTCATTTTTCTGACAGAGCAGATAATAGTTCATGTCCAGCACAGGACAAAAGCTGCCCTTTGAGACAGGAAAGAGAAACCTGTCTAACCCACATGCTCTCGGCCTTCCCTCCTTACTGCTAAGGCAAGTCCATTATCTCTGCCTCACTTGGGTTGCCTGCCACTGTCATTGTCGCCCCGCTGCCAGAGGAGTCACCCACTCTGCCTAGTTAACACCAGGTCAGCGGTGCCTGGCTTTTCTGTACACGCTGCCCCTGGCTGAGAGAAAAACGTTGGCTGACTTATAAAGGTGAATAAAGTGCACCGAGGGGAGAGTCATTCAAAGAGAACATTTTCTTCCCCTGTGGCATCACAAATAAAGGAGAATTTTCTCATCCAAGAGATTAGAGCCTTAATTTCTAAATTGTTCGGTTGGCTGGCAAATTCACTGACCCAGAGATAGGTACACATTGGCCTAGTGAGGACCCCACTCCTTTTGCCACACTGAGTCCTGTGCTGTGTTGCCCCATGACATTCTGAAGTAGAGTGTGGACAAACTGTTTAAAGTGAACATCCTATTGCAGAAATTCTGGATATCTTGGGATGGGGATGATTCTCTAGAACAGTGAATTTCAACATTTAATGGGAATCATCCAGAAATGAAAAACGCAGGTTCTGATTAAGGCTGAGAAAATGGCTAAGATTTTACATGTGTACCAAATTCATAGATGATACATGTCTTAGTCTGTTCAGGCTGCTCTAAAAACATCATGATATAGCCTGGGGGGGCTTCAATGATAGACATTTATTTCTCACAGCTCTGAAGGTCGGTGAGTCCAAGTTCAAGGCCCTGGCAGACTTAGTGTCTGGTGCGGGCTCACTTCCTGGTTCATAGATGGCTGACATCCTCCTGTGTCCTCACAGGTGGAAGGGGCCAGAGAGCTCTCTGGCATCTCTTTCATAAGGACACTAATCCCACCCACCAGGGCCCCACCCTCTTGAGCTAGTCACTTCCCAGGTGCCCCAGCTCCTAATCTGTTGCAAGGGGCTTATAATCTCAACATACAAATTTGGGGGGTGGGGTGAACATTCAGCCCACAGCAAGGCCAACATCCTGATCCTCAAAGGACACTGACCCTTAGGCTGTGGAGGGCCTTGCTCTGTTACCTTTACCTTGACCGCCCACTTCTGACGCAGAGCCCTGGGCAGAGGCCCGCACTAGCTCTTCTAAGCCTCCATGCGGCCTCTGCCCCTTGAGTGCCGTTCCACACCGGCGCTGACTCTGCGCGTCTCCCCCAGTGCCGCACGCAGCGGCACCGCTCGACGATGCTGGTGCCGGGCGTATTCACCCCCATGGAAATCCGCAGGTGCCACCCACGAACACTTGTTTTAATAGCTTCCTCTCTGTTACTGTTTTATGCGTATTGCAACCCAAATCCTACACATTTAGTTTTCTTTTCTTCCAGTGTATTCAATTTCTGCAACAGGACACTAACGTTTGAGTATTTGTGGGACAGAAGTTCCAGGTGTCCCAGTGGGTTTATTTTCTAAGGTGTCCAGTCTCAGGTGGACACTGAGGGACATGCCAGGCCCAGGTCATGTAGCCTGGTGTATTCGCATGTGGTATCCATGTCACAAAGCCTACAGTGCATTTCTCATAGGCGGGCAGAACTTGAACTTCATCTTGGAGCCCTTAATGTGTGTATGTGGGCCTCTATTTCTGAAAGTGTGAACTAAGGATGTTTGCCATGTTTAATTTCGTAACCTCAAAAAGGCAACCATATTGCCATAATTTAACTTGTCTCAATGGGGACATGTGTCCTGAGCTAAAACAGTCAGGTTATAAACACACATACAAACCTGTATGGATTTGGCACATCGTGGAGAAGACGTGACCTGGCTCAAGTGTCCTCAGTAGATGGGGGTTCAGGTTTATGGCAGTATGCATTTAATCCACTATCAAATGCATATCCACATGTGCATTTGTTATAGAGAGAAAAGGAAAGGGAATGGAGTAGGATGGGACAGAACACCGACTGAGGTGATCGCTTGCTAGGAAAAAAACAAACTATGTAACAGAAACTTGCTGAAACTAGCCTAAAACTAAGTGGCATTGTAGCTGACGTCCAGGGACTGAGAGGCTCAGCAATCACAGATGGAGTGCAAAGCAGCGTAAATCCCATGAGATCAGTAGGACCTGCTTGGGAATGGAAAAATGAACTTTACTGAACATTTCTTTCTCCCTCCCCCTTCTATCTGGTCTAATAAATGTGCTTAGGTGTAGTGAAATTTTTCTAAGACAGGCCACAGAGGGTGTAGGGATAAAACATGGAGAGGCCATTGTTCATTAATAAGTGGATAATAACTCTGAAGGGTGGCTATGTGTTTAAGATACATCGAGGGAGAAAATGGCAAGACCCTGGTAAAATCCCAAAGTTTTAATGCAAATCTTTTCTGGAAAAAAAAAAAAAGACTTCATTATCATGATCACTTCGTTATTATTCACTGTTAAGAAAAAAGCAACATAAAATTCAATTTGAAAACGCATCAATAGGAGATTGAGCAGGAGTTTGATGTGTTTTACCATTTAGCTAACCATCTGAATGCATATTGAGCTTATAAGCAACATTCTGTCTATAAGTGACAATTCACAAGGCTAATTTTTGTGTATAAATTTCAATAGAGATAAATATAAACATCATGGAAAAAATGTCTTAGCTGCCTAGCATAAGTAACAAATGTCGCAGATACGGGATTTCCTGTCAGCATTTTTATTTTTTCCCCTCCTCTTTAGCAATCATTATGCTAATATATATGGTTTTCACAGCTTTAGGAAAGACAGCAAAGTGCAATAAAATGAAAGTGGACTGAGTCAGAAGGCTGAGCACTGTTTAATCTGGGTCCTAACGCTGCCTTGTCACGGGAAACATTGACGTGTCAATGAAATCCCCCTGGCCGCTGGCGTTTTACATATAAAAGGAGTATGTCTTTATTAGAAGGCCTGTACCATCCTACAATTATCTGATATCATCGCCAGTCTCAGGTTTGGAGGTGAAAAACCCATCCCAGCCCTGTGGCCTCACTCTGAGGCTCCCTGCAAAGAGGAGAGGTGTCCAATCTAACCCTTCTGCTCTGCCATCCCTGGGTCTGGAAGAGTTCGGCCACAGAGCCTGGTGGAGGGGATGGGTACAGCCGACATGCTGGGCGTTGTAGGAAGTGGCTCACTGCAAACCAAAGGCTGGGAGAGGAAGGGCAAGTGATCTGTTCACAGACCCATGTTACTGGTGAAGCTCACTCCATGTTCAGGAAACACACATCAGACTACAGCCCATTGGCTAACCCCAGTTATCTGTCATGGTCTGAAATATCGTGAGTATAATTTGACTTTAATCTTGAAAGCATGGAGTGGCTTGCTCTTCCTAGAGGAATCAAATAGGCTAATAAGATATCAGAACTTGAATTCAAACAGAGGTTTTTCAATCAAAGTTGGGGGTGCAACGGCCCCATCCCCCAAGGGTGCATCAGTGATATCTGGAAATATTTTTGCTTTTCCTGAGGGTGGTACTGGCATCAGTAGGAAAAGAGGGTGGCAAAACATCCCACAATTTACAGGATGATCCTCCGTGAGAAAGAATTATTCTTTGTAAAATGTCAAGAGCGCCAAGATCGAAAAACCCTGAATAAGGAGAATCTTCTTCCAACTCAGCTGACTCAGAGCGCTGCTCAAATGAATGAACTCTTTGTCATTCCACAGCACAGGTAGGGTAACTGGTGCGGCGCTGAAACATCGCACGGGATTTGGAGATGAAACGAGAGCCAGAACATTCTCTTCGGGTCCCTCGGCTTCTTCCCTGTAGTTCCCTAAACTGGTCAGCAGGGCAGGGAATCAGAGCCCGCTGCGGTGACCTAAAAGCAAACTCAGAAACAGGTTCTCTGTTCATCCTCCCACCCCCACCCCCAGCAGGACTGAGCTGGGAACCAGAATCTTGCCAAGGAAGAGAAACCAAGCGTGTGCCTTTTCTAAAGTTCCCGTGGGACTGTAGTGCCTGCGGATGTTTGGGGAACATTGCACTTTACCAGACTGGGCGCTCCCCGCGCCCTGAGACTCCATGGTTCTGAGCAGACGCGGTAACAGAACTGTAGAGGGGTCTTCATAGGATCCGTGGCCCTACAGAAGGGTTCCCAATATGAAATTATCAGCCACGGGAGTCATGCAACACAGCCCTATAAAATATTAATGGGTTTGTAAATAAGGGCTGGGTATGAGGCTACCTCCCCTGCCTCATGCTCGAAGTCAAACAGCCATCAGAGGGCCGGTACCCTGGGCTTGACCAGGCGTTCATTGACCTGGCATGGCATTCTCACCTGGTCAGAATCATGGAGTGGCTCACTCTTTGGGGCGTTTGACATTAGCAAGACAAACTATCGTCTGCCACTTGGTAGGTGCCCCTGTAACAGCGTGACTCAGAAATGCCATCGACCTTCACCCCAGAGAAGGGCGAGAAGGAAAAAGTGCAAATGTGTCCCCACCATCATTCCCATCCCATGGGGACCCTAAATAAGCTCAGGTCAAGGCCACCTGGAATAGTTCCTGAGCGCTGGATTTCTGTTTAAAGCAAGGGGTTCTGTGGGTTTACCTTTCACTCCACGTTAGGAGAAACTGCTCTGAAGTACTAGCGCTGCTTTGATTTGGATTGCTTGGCTGCCTCTCTGGGTTTCACAGAGTTTTGTTATGAAAGTCTGAAATGGCCAGCTGAGAGGCTGAAAGAAAACTCTGAGAGAATCTATTGGTGACCGTCCATTCCAAGACCATTTAGTTTATAACAATGATCTTTCAGCTTGCTCTCTGGTCCTTTACTAAAGTAAAATAGTATGGCAGTCTAAAATATCTGTCATAAGTTTAAGATTAAGGTAAATATTGAGGCTAAATCAAATGAAGTAATGGGGGAAAGAATTGCTGGTTTCACACATCGCTACTGGTGCCTTGCAGTCACCCTCGGAGATTCTGATGAATCTGCACCTGGAGAGGTGCGGAGGCACAGAGGCGTGGAGGGGAGACAGCACGCCACACCACGTGAAGTGTCGTGGGCAGTCGGGATTTTACTCCGATAATCTCCTGTGTGTTTGCAGACTGTCCCTGCTCAGCAGAAAGGGCGCAGAAAGCAAAGTGTGCGGGGAGACTTGCTGATGGCAGGAACCCTACCGCACCAGAGAAAATCTGCTCACCTGGAAGGCTCGTTCCGTGTTTACAGATGTGGGGTTATTCCGATTTTCCAAGAACACTGATAACAGTACGTGTATAGCAAGATCAACATAACACATGAGTGGGAGAGAAATTCAGATGGTCCAATCTCCTAATAATTACCCCAGGTTTGTATCCAAGGCAACAGCAAGATTTCTTCCATTTAATCTCAGATCGGGAAGAGAAAAAGAAAGGAATGTATTTTTAGTTACACAAATATCTAGCTACATAGCTTGCCTGAATTCCATTACAAAATTAAATAAAGCTCATAAATCTATGTCAATACAAACTCTACTAATAAAACATAGATATGTCAAACAATATTTAATGCAAGATAAATGTATATTCATGTTTAGTTTCATTTTAAAGAGGCCTTTGAAGTTTACTTAAAAAGTAGATATAAGGTCCAAAGAAATCCATACGTTTACCCTTGGTAGCCACGATTATGTTGTATCTGTAAAGATAGATGCCCTTCAGACATGGGTCAAACCCCTGGCTGTCCAGGAGAGTCAGCTGGGGGGCTTCTGCAGAGCACTGGTGGTATCTCCAGAAGGACCCCCAAGAACTTGAACCCATTGGTCTGAGGTGGAGCCCAAGCACGGGATTTATTAAAAACTCTCCATGTGCTTACAATGTGCAGCTGGGGGTGACCGCCACAGGTGGACAGAAACTTATAGCTAGAGCATTTTGCAGTATCATGAAGTTGTTAATGGAATACACATTTTTTTTCCTCTCTATTAATGATCTTCTGCCATCCATTCAGGGAAAAAAATGGTCTCTGCTTCAATATGTGTCATTTGTATAGACTAACCTTGAAAAACATTATCTCTTAATTAGAGTCTCACTTTCCGGCCCTCTCTTTCCCCATGCAAAAGGCAAGGGATACAGGGCAAGGCGGAAAGAGAAGTCATTTGTGTGACTAAAGATTCAAGGGTTAAAACCATATAAATCTTTACCTGTGGGTCAATATTTTGATAAATAGTAAACAGCATTAATGAAGGATTTACAAATAAAGATTGTTTGAAGTAGTTGTTTATTCTTCCTCTTCGAGAATGTGGTGTGTGTTTTAAGCCACTTTCTATCCCAGGTATATAAAAATGTATAAGGGATACTTCAGATGCATTTGTCACGGCCCTAGGATGAAGCACATTTTCAATTCAAATATATGCGGACCGGAAAGCTCCTAGCATCTCTGATCATCAACACATTGTAAGCAATTTATGAATCTGGTGAACAAATCAATCATAACAAACCTCTCAGGACCTCTTTAAGGACCCACAATTCTTATAACTTACAAATCTTGTATGAGTATATGTGTGGGTGTATGCAACACATGTGTGCATGTGTGTGAGTACACACTTGATTTGCCGGTCCCGTCATTGGTCTCTTTCCCATTATTTATATTACAAACATACTGGTTTACCATTTATTAGCAAATTGCTTATTTTTACTACTCTAATGAGAATAATTACTGTTGGCCGAAAGAGAATAATATGGATGCACAGAGCCCAACTTTGAACATGTCAGTGGTGTTTGCGTGACAGGTAATGAGGCAATTTGGCAGAACATCAGAAACTAATTGAGCCCAGCTCACATCAGTGAGGCCTGCTCAGCTGAGGCTGTGCCTCCTAAAAAGAACAGAGGAGATAAATGAGACAATGTGACATGTATAATTTTAATTGGAAGCTCTAATTTAAAATATTTAAAAACGTATTTAAAATAATTTCTGAGTCCATACAGATGCTTCCTTCCCCAACTAATTAAGAATATTCAGCAAGTCATATAATGTCTAGATGTCAAAATCATGAATTATTGAAGTCCCTGCACATATAAGTGTACTTGTACCTTTAGGCAAGATCAAGTTTAGTTTAACAGAAGGAAATGGGAAAGAAACAATCCTCAGGACTGCAAAAGGGTAGGTGATTTCCAAGGCAATATTTTTAAAACCATTAAAAGTGTTAAGTTGCTGATTTTGAAAAATTGAAATAATATTTAAGTATATTTTCAAATAAGTCAGTTAAGTAAACTTGAAATGCAATATAGACATATGGTGGTGCGATGCTTTTTTTATTTCTTATTTTCGATGCTCTGCTGTTTCAGTTGTTTGGCTCTGGGTCTTATACATAGTACACAGTGATTATAAAGGCAGCATTTTAAAAAGCCTGCAATTCTTAGTTTCTAGCATTGCTTAAAATTATTGATGATTGATTATTTAGAATTCTTCACTGTGTTGCTTCAGAAAAGGAAAAAGAGGAATTTAGGGGAGAAAAAGAAAAAAATATTCAGTTTTACTGCTAATGTATTTATACTTTGGTAAGAAAGCACTTGTTAAAAAAGAACCTTGTAAAATCTGAGACCTGCTAATTGCAAGTGTATTCACAGTGTACTAATGACACAAAACAACTTTTCTAAAACTGTACTGCCGTGTCTAGAACTTATTGCAGGAGCCTTAATGTGATTTCTTAAAGACAATACTATAAATTAAACTGTTTACTCACATTTTTTATACAATTGCCAATAATATTGCCAGTGACAATTTTGAGAACATGATGTTTTAGCATGGTTTTCTTATTCCACATTTTATTACCATTGCAGATTTCCAAAAGGTAAAAAATGTAATGAATTAGTCTTATGCAGCACTTAATATTCCAAGAGTTTTTAGCAAAGGGGAAATATTTAATAAGATAAGTAGATAATTCTTAGGACCATAGGGAAGAAAGAGAAGTGCAATACAAAAAGGAGAATTTGGGTGCATGAGAAAGGAGTGATGTAAGAGAAGGCAAAGGCCAGTCATTTTATTTTAACTGGGGTCTGGAGAAATGAATAAAAGAGCCCAAAACCTGCTGGGACAAAAATAGCACCTAATGATATTTTTTACGTTATCTATTAGCCAGGGTCTTCAACCTGTCTTGCAGAATTGCAGAGAGAAGGAAAAGCTGAGGAAAGTGTTGCCCTCAAACAAAGAAATATATGATTGAATTTTTATTAACTATATACCTAGACATAGAATGCACAATCTATACACCAAGTAGGCACACGTCCATCACATGCACACTGCATGTGTGCACACACCAGGCATGCATGCACATCACACATGTGCACACATATCAGCATGCATACACATTCACCACATGTGTGGCGCACACATAAGGTGTGTGCATATACCGTGTGTGCACATGTGTCGATCATGCACATATACTGCACATGCACACATAAACATCAGACATGCATGTCCTGCATTGTGCATGCACACAACATGCATGCACATATACAACATGTGTGCACATATGCATGAGGCATGCATACATAGCATACAGCATATGTACACATAAGCACATCATGAATACCTGAGGTCTTAACACATCAGATAAGGCCAAGCATCCTGGAGACAGGTGCACTGGCTCTACCTTTTCTAACTTATGTTCAGGTCGTACATGATGACGAAAAACACTGCTCAACTGGTTTAATCTTTGCTCTTGAGATAGTATTGGGGCTCTTTCAAGGTATAACCTTTCTTACTCTGCCTATGAACAGAACTGATAAACTGGCCCATTTTATTTCTCCAGGAAACACAGCCTAATTATCTCCCATTCTCAAAAGTAAGTAATCAATCTCTACCTAGGTTGTAGAATTTTGATTTTCATCCAGGTAACATTAGGAGCACACACACTGCTACCTGTGTGGTTCTTATATTAGCGCCGTGAGTTAGAATTAGCCCTGAATCCACGTACCTTTGGAAACAAGTAGACCGGAACTCAGGAACGCCCTCCCTAGATGTAAGTGCTTAATATTTATTTTATAACTCAATTGCTTTTCATAAAAATCTGAATTTCATCGGAATTTTATGCCATAAAATCATTACCTCTGTTAATCACCTATACCACTGACTGTTGTAGAAACACTTAAACAGAGCTATTTTATTTCCTGAAGTAGCTCCGAGGGTTCCTCAGTAATGCTTCATAAATAGTTATTGCTACGTATACCAGTGCTCATTTAAAAATAATTTATACCTAATTCATATGCATCACCCCAAGGATTGGCATGATGTAAATACATGCTGGAAGTGAACCCCCAAACATATGGGCCGATTGGTCTGTCAATTTACAGTTCTTTATGAGAAATCATGTAGAGTCTCCCAAGACAAAGGGATCACGTCACTATTCTATTACTATGTAAGTTCTTAGAAAATGCATGACTCTCAAGCTGATAATACCTTTGTATATATGCATTTACCTTGTTCTTTATGTTTAAAATGGTAATGTTCACTTTTATAAATATCATGGTACTTCAGAATACCAATAGTTTGCTTTCGGTGGGTCAAAGTGATTCAAGGAAGAGAAAGAAAACCTGGGTATCCTGCTCTTGGTAATTCCATTCCACTGCACAAGATCCAATATTCACAATTGTGTTTTATCTGTAAACTGTGCTTTAAAGTCAAGCAAACATACTTCTTTTATATTCTAAATTCAGCGATGGGGGAGAAGAAATGTCACAATTGCAAAGTTCTTACAAATTGTTTCCTCCTGCACTTTTTCAGAATCAACCTTATTTTCTTTAGAAAACCCGGACAAACTGTACAAAAAGTACAGCATCTGTTTCCCTTAGTTATAATTGTTTAATCACTTATGTCTCATTCTTTTTAATGATTGAGGGAAATCAGTGTTTATGTTTCATACAATAGAATACCTATAGCAAAACCTGTCACAGCACGATGCTCCTCAAAGCATACTTTACTTTATACCTTTTTCTAGACTCAATATTAGCAATGATATCATAGCCCCCCCTGCCCCCAATGCATGATTTTTAATTTGGCTTTCATACAGATGTGTAGTGGTCAATGACTCAGATCTCTGTGTTAAAAATATTTGTAAAAGCAATCAAATAAAAATCAAACACCCACTTGTTTGGTAAAATATACTTTTCTCTCCAGTTCAAACAGTTTTATGATTCAGGTAGATTTTGTTACAACCTATTACAACCCAGACGATATGCTAAGTGTTTCTTTATTTTTTTGCATTTAAACTGCTGGTTTGATTTTTCCCAAATTGGAGAACAAGTCTACTATTTTAAATGAACACATGAACTTAAATTAGCCTGCAGCCAAAAATTCTCAGGAGCCTATAGGAAATAAGATTAGCTGACATTTAATCATAGGGGATGCTGGTTAAAGATGGTGTGATTTAGAAATATAATTAAGGTATTTTAACTACATCAGCCCCTTTTTATCACAAACTCTCAAAAACTTTTGGTGCCTCGTTGTAGATTTAGGACAGTCTTATAAATGTCAGCCCAGCTTGGCAAACAGGAGCTTTTCCAGGAAAGTCATCCTGTGTCTCAGATGCAAGCGAGGTCCAGTGAAAGATGGCTCCTGTCAGCTGAAACTGTAGCCTGCAGCCACACTTGGTGTGTTATTACTTTAATCTAGTTATTGCAGCCTTGAAGTGTGTGTGTGCAAGTTGAGGGAGGAAATGTCAAAAGCGCAGCCGCCTCACCTGATCATTAGAAATTGCTAGGAAGGGGGGGAAAATCCCCTATATTCCTCCTCTGACTGTCTCTTCTGGACTATGTTGACATGGTATTAGAGAAGTGGTATTATCTAACGTAAGAGAATATTTAGAGTTTACCACGGTGCAATGTTGCCTTCCAGAGCAGAACTGCGAGATTTATCTAGAGATATGCCAGGAAATCGATAATTACACAGACTGAGAATATAAAATCAAATATAGCTATCAGCACTAAAATGAGAAAACAATGGGGGTGTTCTTATGGAATGGATTATGGATTGCTAATTACAAAACATCTTTAGTTTACCTTAATGTGAGTGTATGAGGACTTGCAGATAATTCTAAAAATTCATTATAGAATGCATTAATAAAAAGTCAAGATATTATAGGTGAATAATTAATCATTAGATCTGAATAAAAACAAATTATAAGACAATAATAAATGTCATTTAGAGGTCGGTATTATTAAACCAATAAGCTGCATTTGCCATTTTATTGCTGATGTAAGGAGGGAGAGTCAGAATTTTTACCATTTTATATTATAACGTAAAAATGCATTAAGTAAAAAGTAATAAAGGAAATGTTTTTGTTATAAATGGCAGAAAGGATTTTCTGTGTTCCATTTTTGCTCAAGGTATTATTAAATTAATGTGTTTAATAAAAATTAATTATGAATAGTTAAGTAGTTTTAAAATATTTCAGTCAGATTTTTAAATCTAAAAAGTAAATTGTTATTTTAGAGAAAATCATAAAAATCCCCAAAAGGAAAAACCTAGTTTGCAGATAAAAAGACATTACAATGATATTAGTAAGCACATTATATCTAAAGAAATAGATATAATAATTTATATTATAAGATACATTGAATATTTTTATCAGAAATGTGAATTAAATATCATTTATACTGTAGTTTGGCTTTAAACTAAAGTTCAAAGTCAAATTAATTGATTGATAAGCAGATAATCAACTTCAGATAGTAAGTGCATCAAGTCTGAGGTTTCAGACTGATGGTCATTATAGCCGTACATTTGTATACATCAGTGTGGGTGGAAATACTGTTACAGAAATCACTGTATCAACAGAGTAGGTTTCAAATGAAATACTAAACATGCAACTCATAATGATTTATATACACCAGCTTAAGTGCATAAGATAAAAACTTAATGTATAGTCACTGATACTGGAAAAGAAATTCTTTTCTCCCTTTTATAGACACCAAAAATTACTATATTTTTGGATTTTTAAGGTGAATGATTCCAATAAAAGTTTTGTTTTAAGTGCAGTGGTTTCAAATGAGTGTCTCACTTCTGCCTAGTCATATAAATTTACAGGATAAGCAATTAGACAACATAAAGATAATAATTATATATGTATACATATATAATTTGCTTAGATTTATATGTAAATTTCATGTATATATAAAATTTCTTTAATCAAATCACATGTACAGATAACACACTGGAGACCCATTGGAATCACAGTACAAAATACTTTTAAAATATTTTTAGAAATTGAAAAGACTGAAAATTCTGTTACTTGAGTTAAATCATTTCAAACTAATTACAAAAGTTATCCAAAATCTGCACGTTATTTAGTGCCAAGGATGCTTTGCTTCTAAATGCTGCGGACTAACAAATGATTTTGGAATATTTTTTAAAACTTCAGTTTCAGAATATGGCTTCAAAATATTACCTTGTCTTATAAAAGGAATAGACTATGTTTAAAAGGCAATTCTAATTTATTTCATCATATATCTTGTATTAATTATATTCTATAATGTATATGCATATATCCTTGAAAAAGTAAAAGTAAAGAAATATGTCTGTGTGAAAAAATCACTCATGGTACTTTTTAGCTTTTTTGGTACATTGAAGATGATGAACAAATAACCATTTCAGTTAGGTTAAGAAGAGAAAGTTTGCAATAATAAATATATTTATGCACAACAGGAGGACAGAATAACTTTATACATCACTGCCTGCCTGTATGGTTTTAGTCAATTTATTTGCTTGGCTTCCTTGTAGCCATCAGAATTCATGTTAAAACCCTGCCTCTCATCTTCTTCGTGAAGACTTTGTTCCCTGTTCCGCATTCTGTTGTTGGCATTTCCTTCCTAGCCAGGATTCTAGGAGGTCTTCTCACCTGAGGGGAGACACCTGGTGGGTTTAATTAGATTGCATCTGGCAACAATTAAGAGTGAAGAATAAAAGTTGAACGAGCTCTGATCGTCTAGGTGACTTCGGTTTTTGTACTGATTCAGTCCGTGAGAAAAGATTCCCCGCACCTTGGGAAAGACAATGAAGACTCCATGGAAAGGTTTCGGGGACAGATGTCCAAGTGTCAACTGAAGAACCTGAACCCGACACTCTCCCAATAAAGGGGTTCTGTGCCGTTTGAAGCACATGAAAAGCAAAACCTATCGGACTAGTAAAAGCACTGAGAATACTTCTGGGAAGTTGAATACTGCCTGAGTGGATGGGGAGCGGGAATGGGGTGGTGAACTTTTGGCAAAAGGCTATTTTTGAATAGTGGTTTACTTAATCCTGGAAACTTAAGTCCCAGGTTCAGGTCAGAATGTAAAGAGAGCCCTGGCTGGTGTAGCTCAGTGGATTGAGCGCGGGCTGGGAACCAGAGGGTCCCGGTTCGATTCCCCGTCGGGGCACATACCTGGGTTGCGGGCCAGGTCCCCAGTGAGGGCCATGTGAGAGGCAACCATACATTGCTGTTTCTCTCCCTCTCTTTCTCCCTCCCTTCCCCTCTCTCTAAAAATAAAAAAAAAAAAATCTTAAAAAAAAAAAAAAGAATGTAAAGAGATTGTATGCACTTGGTGGCCCACCCTCCTTCATCATACCAGACGTGTTATAACGGCCCTGGTAGTGCTATCACGAGGGCTGCGATTCAATGGCTCTGTTTGCAGACTTTTGGCATCAGAGGCCAGCTCACAGGTACTTTCTGTGCAAGGTCCGCTAGGGCTCACAGCCCTGGCGGCCGGCGGGGGTAGGTTACAGGCAGAGCTTCTGTTTTTACTTTTTAATTTTGAAACTGAGATGACTTTACTCATATCTTTTTTTTTTATTTATATTTTATCCACAGAAAGGTAGTCATTCTTTTTTTTTAAGATTTTATTCATTTTCAGAGAGAGGAGAAGGGAGAGAGAAAGAGCAATGTATGGTTGCCTCTCACATGGCCCTCACTGGGGACCTGGCCCGCAACCCAGACATGTGCCCTGACTCGGAATCAAACTGGGACCCTCTGGTTCCCAGCCCGCACTCAATCCACTGAGCTACACCAGCCGGGCAGACTTTACTCATATCTTGAACAATTGTAAAATTCCGAAATGTCTCTTTCACCTCTCCCTCCATCCCTGCCCTTTGCCAACTCCTGATTTGTATCAGACATAAGATCGTTGTAATGAATCTGATGAGATGCGCATGGTGATTTCGTTGCGTTGTTGTTATCATCATTATTTCGTTGTTAGACAGGAGTTAGATCCTTGTAGGTGAAAACTGCTGATATGCCAAATAAGAATGTACCCACCACCCCCTGCACACAATATGTTGTGTGTTCTGCACGATCTTGTGCACACTTGAGTAATTTCTAAAGCTGACAATGTTTCTAGAAAAGTTTTTTTCTGCAAATGCAGCTTTAATTCTTCCCCAAATTCCCTTTTATAGGCAATCAAAATGTACCTAAGCAAATCCTTAACTAGAATATTCAATGGAATTGTAGTGCCATAGACTAGTCACATAGAGCTCAGGTTATCACGAGATTTGTGTGCCTTCTAGTTTATTTCAGAAACAGTGAAAAGGAACTTTGTTGAAGGAAAACCGATTCAGTAAACAGAGCATCGCCCTAATGCAAACCAGGACTTAAGGTGAAGGCCTCTGTACCCAGACAGTGCGACCCACTTCCTGTGACAACAAAAATGCCCCCTCCTGTCCTGTATGGCAGCCACGTGCTGTGTGTGGCTGCGGTACACTTGGAATGTCGCTGGTGTGATTTAAGAACTGAGTTTTTAGTTTTACCTGATGATTTCATTCAGCAATTTTCCACTGGTGGGCCGGAAGAATTTTTAAGCAGGCAACTCCTGACTATTTAGTCAGGGGCACGAACCTCTTTTCTCATAGATTGTCCAGTAAAAAAGTGACCACAGCCAACACAACAGTAGCTTTCTGGTGTGAATGAATCAAAATTATACCCTATGTTGTCAGACCGGAAAAAATGTTATCTATTTTTTGGTGTGCTGGAGAATTTTAGTAATTAGTTTTTGTGTGCCGTGAGATGGGAAAGGCTGGGAATTGCTGCTTTAATTTGAATTTAAATATGGTTGACCTCTAGGGGTTTAGCACATAGGCGCTGGGGCCAGGCCCCCCCTGCAGCGGACTGGTACAGGAAGGCAGAGCATCTCTGACCATTTCATCTCTATCTGCTTTTCTTACTTACTTGCATTCAAACCCCCTTGAAAACAGCAGCAAAGCCCTGGCTGGTGGGAATGTGTGGGTTGGGTGTCCTGAGCAGACCGAAAGTTCGCCAGTTCGATTCCTAGTCAGAGCACAGGCCCGGGTTGTGGGCCAGGTCACTGGCTGGGCCTGTGCAATCCATGTTTCTCTCTGACATCGATGTTTCTCTCCCTGCCTTCCCTCTCCCTTCCCTGCTCTCTAAAAATAAATACATAGAATCTTTTTAAAAATATAAACAATTCTCAAGATAAAAAAATAATATAAGAGCAAGGATTTAACATTCTTTTCATAAATACATTCTAAATTAAATTTAAGAAGTTGTGTAAAAAATATTTTAGAAGGAAAATGTGTTGCTTGGATAATAATCACCAGAGAGAAAAAAATGAGGGACCTGTGGGATAATTAAGAACAGTGAGAAGAAGGGCTTGCAAGGACACTGGTTTTTTAGTTATTTTTGTATAACACAGTAGGAGAATTTCCATCCCGAGGGGTTGGTGAGACAGAAGGAAGTGGGAGAATATGCATGTGGAGCATCTGAGTTTGGGATCAGCGTCAGCCACAGGGGCCATTGGAGCTGTCCAGGGAGAAAAGCAGAGGGACGCCCAGAACACAGCGCTGTCCCCGCAGAAGCCCCTACCTGTCCAAGCCTGACTCTCCCCCCTGGTTTGCGGCACTTTGCCAGATTGCCTCATAAGGAAAGGACTGGCTCCCATCGCTGATCACTGCACTTAGCACTTTTAAAGGCCTGGCTCTTGCCCTGGCTGGTGTGGCTCAGTGGATTGAGCACAGGCCTGTGAAGCAAAGGGTCGCCGGTTCGATTCCCAGTCAGGATACATGCATGGGTTACAGACCAGGTCCCCAGTAGGGGACACATGAGAGACACCCACACATTGATGTTTCTCTCCCTTTCTTCCCCCCCCTTTCCTTCTCTCTAAAAATAAATAAATAAATAAATAAATAAGATGAAGGCCTCACTCTTGTCTTCCCCATGTGACCCCAATGTGGATACATTCCTAGTTTCATCCTGTGATAAACGAGAGTGCTGGCTTACAGGTTGCAGGTACGTTCTTTGCCCACATCTACTAAGTCCCCAGTCTGGACTCCAATCTAGGGGATTCCATTCTCTTTCTCAAAAGAGACGGATTTGATTCAGATTTCCAACATGTAGAGCAACAGCGTGGTTTTCACTTGGCTCCATGTAGAGACGGATAATCAATCTGAATCTGGGAAACAAACGAAAAGCAACAGTTTCCCAAACTGGCATTTCTTTGAGAATGATCTCAGCTGTGGGAAGCCATGCCAGGCCATGTGGCTTGATCAGGCCAGTCTTCTTCTCAGAGAGCTTCCTTTCACGCCTCAGATCTGCCACGGCCACAGGACCTGCTGGGTGTGTGCAGACACTGGGAAAGGCAAGTTGGCCATTTGGTTCCAGCTGTCGTCATGTCTCCGATTTAGCCCAGAAAGTAACATTTTGATCTTCTTCATTGCTAAATTTGGAAAGCATATTAAATGAAGACTGGCTTGTTTCAAGAAAGGGATTACAATAACATTTTTGTGACTTTCTTTAAAGCAAAGACCAGTATCGGCTTTTGTTTTCCACAGGAAGTTCTGCCTATTTCAGGCACAGTCTCCTTGAAAGGCAGCCTTCCATTGCAGGGGCTAGTCACCCCAGGGGCAAGTCGCAAACACTTGGCTTTTACACATTGAGGCCCAGAATGGGGTTCCTGTCAGCCTCAGGCTGGAGAGCCTGCACTATACAAGATAATGCAGGCAATGCCTCCAATGTAAGAGACAGCAATGGAAATGTTCCTTCCTGGAAGAAAGCAGAGTCTGGAGAGAAGAGAGTGTGGTGTTGGAAATGGTCTGTAAGGTTTTAGCTGACCCTCAAGGGGAAAATACAGAGATCTATGGCACTATGGCACGAGGAGATGAGGAACCACAGGTTAGGCAGGCACCTGAGCTCTGTGGCCCCCTTTGCTCTGCCTTTTGAGGATAAAGCAGAAGAAGGCTGCTGTATTTTCATAGTATAAAAAACCCTGCTGATAACTTGTCAGAATCGGCTTCCACTGGAATCTATTGGTAGACTGATCAAAATGGCCTTTCAGAGATTGGATGAGATTGGAAACATAACATATAGACTTTTCAAAGGGTGTTCACAGAAACACAGACTAAAATACAAGAGGTGGTTCTGGTGTCCATTCACTAATTCTCTCCACGCATTAGGCCTTGGTTCCCCTGATGGTTCAATGCAGGTGTAATAGTAATTTGGAACTGAATTGTGATTCAGTAAACTTTACCTCATCTAGCTACATATATGTGGTCACAGATAAAAAGTGTAAGAGGTTACTCATTTTAGTAATTTAGTCAACATAGATGTTTAGCATTCAGTACGTAGGATACAGTAGGATGCATTTTCTGCCCACAAGAAGCTCACTGTCTGGTGAGGGATAAAGAAAATCTAAATACATAATTGCAATGCAGCAAGTGATGTAAGTTATAAGACATTTAAGAACAGAATGCTATATGGGTAGAGAGAGACAATTATTTCCTCTAGGTGGGCAAAGACAGAGCCATCCCAAGGGAAGTGATTGAAAGAAAGGTGGAAGGTATATCACAGATCAGCAGATTTTGAAATGTGACTTTGCTGACTAAGGCCTGCATTCCGGCAGAGAGGAAGGGGGTTGGCCAGAGTGAACAGAGCTGTAACATCGATTTTGTAGGGTCTCTTTAAACATAAGTCCACCTCAAAAATACCCCTCCCCCTCAACCCCCAGGGATTACTTGGGGACCCACAGGGGAGAGAGGTTTGGGACTTGTGAGTAAATGTGTTTCAAAATCTGATGATGTAATTTGAAGAGGGATTCTAGAACACAGGGGGTTAACACTCCAATTATGAAATATCTGTAAGGAGATGGAATCATGCAATGGGAAATCCAGGGGCGTCATAGAAAACAAAACAGTTACATCAAAAGAAGATTCAGGTATACGGAGGGAGTCCGCATGATGGATTTGTGTTGTTGTTGATGGTTGGTTTGAGCTTTTAGCTTGTCCAGTGTGTGACAATACCGCTTTGACCCTAGAGGGGAGAATTCCTTCAACAAAGGTCAATAGATTGCCCCTAAGTTGAAAGTAAAGGAATGGTATTACAAAAGAGTGACCGTATGCCATAGACTTGGCATTGGGAAAAAGCAAGAAAGTATGTGCATCTGAATGTAAGACACACCTTTCGTTCATCTATCACATGTACTGATGGGACAGGAAAATCTCCATTCAGACTTTCACTGAACACTTATTAGTACCCACATTCATGTAACACTAGGGTAACAATAGACACAAACACACTGAAATATCAAACACTATTAAAAGAAAAACATGCTACATAAAGTAATCACATAAAGCCACTTCCTAAGAAGCCTACAGTAGAATGGACATGGGAAGTTTCTCTTTTGAAGAAGTTACCCATTGTTTCACTTGACTGCCAGTTACAGCAAAGTTGCAAGGCGCTGCTTGTTTGCAGGGAGGGATGGAAAGGGGTGGGCAGGCCAGCCGGGCTGATGGCCAGCTGCTGCAGTGCCCTCTGTGAATGGGGCCACGTGTACCTGGAGTGACTTGAGGCATGAGGGGACATTGGTGTGCAGCCAACGCGGCTCCTTTGTGAATACAGTTATTTGCAGACCAGGCTCCTCTGCCCTGTCATCCTAGAGGACGGAGGAAAGACGGGGACATAAGTGTGTGAGGCTGTCTCTCCTGTGGCGGCTGGACTGCTGTGACCAGGACTCGGTCACCAGCCCCTGTCTGGTCCCCTTCATCCTGCTATAATCTCTAAGTCCCTGACATTGCCTGTGACACAATTAAGGTACTTCCAGACAGACTCACCTGGTCAAAGTGGTATGTACAAAATAGGAAAAGTTAGCCTTCGTGAAATGATTTCTCTCTTTTCACCCTCAGGAAATGCTGAAGCTGGAAATTGGATCCTGAATGAGGCAGTTTTACCATTGTATCGAGAGTGATGCGGGTTTACATTTCTAAGGCCCAGTTAAATAAACTCTAACTTCATCTAAAAATCTATCAAGACATATTTATCATGTATTCTGCCATACTTTAAGGGAAATAGTGGAGCACTCTGAGGACATTGTTAGGTAGGCTTTTTAGATCTCCATCCTAGGTCAGCTGTCAGAATCGTGGACATTGTTCAGCACGTTGAGATTCTTTGACATAGAATCACAATAGAAACCATCTACCTGCGTCTCCATCAGAAGTCCCTGCAGGTCACGTTTTATTTCAGCAGTAACTGCGGGCATCGGGCAGGGATTTTAAGGAAGTTGGAAGGCCAAAGCCTACTAACTGATTCTTCCACTTAGCATGGCTAATTCTGGACTTGCACCATCCACAGAAAACTAGTAAAATCTTCCCAGACTCTGAGGAACAGTGCTCGCACGTATGCATGGGAATTTCACTTACAGCATCCAGGAGCTAGTCTGGGTAGCTGTGCATTTTGTATGATGGAACCTTTATTTTTTCTGCTGTTACACAGAACCAGAGTGGGGCGCTTGGTTTTCGTAAGTCTTCTCTGAAGTAACTTTGTGGTAATTACACAGATGTGACATATTTTGACTCGAAATGTGTGAAGTGGACTATAGAAACCAAAGACAGGTACAACTTATAAAACCATGATTTTTTTTTAATGGAAATGGATGCATCATTGACTTCAAAAAACAAAAATTATGACGTGCTTACCCCGAAAGTTTACATTTCTATTCAAAATTCATCCCCCAAACTACTGCATATCATTTTTAATATAATATTATTTTGAAAAGTCTTTCTTTTTAGAGCATTTTTTAGGTTTACCACAATGTTGCAAGGATGACGCACAGATTTCCCAAAGGCCATCTGCCCCTACACATCACAGCGTCCCAGTTATCAACCTCATTCACCAGAAAGGTACATTTTTTTTTTAAACAAGGATGAACCTCTGCATTGTAATCACCCAAAGCCCTTGGGTTCACATTTGCTGTTGAATATTCAATGGGTTTGGACAAATGTGTTATGAAGTATACCCATGCTTATACACTCGTGTGCATGACTTCTCAGCCAATGGCAGCATGTACGCACCATTGGATTTGTTAAATAGATGGAGGCATATTTAGATCATCTGCTTTTTCTTGTATTAGTTTTGGCAGATAGTATCTTTCAAGGAATTAGTCCATCTCAACTAGGTTGTCCAGTTTGTGGGCATGGAGTTGTTCATAGTATTCCTATATTATCCTTTTAATTTCCTTGGGATCTATAGTGATGTACCTCTGTCATTTCTTTTACTAGTGATTTGTGTCCTCTTTTTTTTTTCTTAGTTAGCCTGGCTAGAGGCTTATCCATTTTATTGTTCTTTTTCAAGAACCAGATTATGACTTTATTGATTTTCTTGTTTTCCATTTCATTGATGTCTGCTCCAATTCTTACTATTTATTTTCTTCCATTTACTTTGGAATGAATGTGCTCTTCATTTTCTAATTTCCTCAGGTCAAAATTTAGATGATTGGTTTTAGATTTTTTCCCTAATATATGTGTATATTAAGCTATATGTTTCCCTATAAGCTCTATTTTCTCTATATTCCACACATTTTTATAAGTTGCATATTCCTTTAGTTCAATATATTTTAAAGTTTCCCTTGAGATTTACATTTTGACATAATATTTAGAAGCATGCCATTTAATCTTCATGTATTTTGGGATTGTCCATTTATATTTCTGTTATCGATTTCTAGTTTAATTCCAATGTAATCTGAGAGCAGATATTGAATGATTTATATTCTATAATAGGTTTTTCAAAAAGGTAATTAAGTACATATTAGGCAGTGTTTTCTAAGAATATAATCCTGTGTTTCCCTTCACATGGAATTACATGCTGACAATGTGTAGGAAAATTTTCTAAGATGCATAAAACACATGTATTAAAACTTATAGAAGTTATCTGCAGTGCGCATTTATTTAATGGGCACATATAGTAGTACTTTTCATTTTATAGAGTGAGTAAACACTGAAGAAATGTTTAGCCTCCTCACTTCACTGGCACCCTATCAGTCTGTATCAGGCTCAGAGAAATGGTCGATGTGAAAGGAAAGTGACTTCGCAGTCAAGGCAGAGCTCCATCGTGATGAGAGTCATTGAAATAAGGCGCCTGCGGTGTCCACCAGTGTCGCTTACAAGGTTTTCTAAGGATCTAGAACTACATCCCAGATGTTCGGGCTCACTGTCATTTGTTCTATAAACAAGAGCAGATTGTCCTTACCTTTAAGATATTGGACTTTTTCCACAAAATTATATGCTCAGATATTAACAGTTCTTAAATATGAATTTACTTTATCCTTGTTACATATCTTCTTTCAGTTTATGCCCTTCATTCCTTTTTCCAAGATCTTTCTTAATCCTAATATTCAAATTGAGTGTATTAATTATCTTGGTGCTTAGAGACACTTAGCTATTATATTTCCCTTACTTTCTCCTTATAAGTAGAATTATTTTTTACTTTTTACAACAACGATGAAAAACAGAAATAAATTATTGGTTTCTCACTTCCTACTCTCTGAACTTATCCTTATTTACTAAATGACCTGCTTGATGCTTCACTTAACCTTTTCCCTATTAACACAGATGTATCAAGTTAGAACATTTTCTGTGAAAAAGCTCTTTATTTGAAAGCAATAAAGCATGTTAGTGTTGACCTTCAAATGCAACTAGAATTTAATTAATAAACTATAAATTATAGTTTACTATAAATGTTACATAAAGTATAAAGGAAGACAAAAATAGGAATTATTTGAGGGATTTTTTTCTAAACAAGTCATGCAGAAATATCAATACATGGAGTTGCATAAGGTGATATTTTATGATGTGAACTTATGGCTTATAAACTGTGCAAATTATCTCAAATTCTTAGCTACTCCAAGTCAAAAAGAAAACATTGTGCTTTTAAAGAAAATGGAACTCTAAAGTGACCATAGTCCACTATCAAAATGATCTAAATAATGCAGTCTAACTAAAGCCATACCTCAAATGCAGATGGAAAGTAAAAGCATAAGTATTCATCAGTGAGGAGAAGCAGTGGTAAATACTTGAGTTAAGAACCAGCAACTTGTAATGATGGCAAATTAGCTTCCTCATCTGATGTCAACTTTTATCAAGGAGTAGCATCTATCAGGGCGGCTCTATTGCAGAGGACACTGTGACTATACTTGAGTTCAAGGAAAGGCGTCATAGTAGTTACTGATGACCAGCAAACACGGGGGAGAGGTGAGATGGGATGTGCAGTCAGTACCTGGAACTCTATATGGCCAATTCTGAACGCTTGCTTTGCTGTGGTCCCACCTCACATCTCAACTTGTCCTCCTGCAGGTTTTCCTGCCATCGGTTCTTTCTATTGTCTGTTGTGTGTATAGGCGCGCACACACACAGTCTCTCTGAAACACCTCCCACCACCTGTGCTACCCCAGCCTGAGCCATCATTGTCTCTCACCAGGAATGACACAGTGGCCTTCTAACTGGTCTCCATGAAACGCTGTTTTTTCATTCCCCTAACATCCAGCATGAATACAGCAGCAGGGCGGATGTCTATGCTGTGATCACTCAGTTATTGAACCATGGTTATTGAACCATGTGATCCTGCTCTCAAGCACTCCTAATGGCTCTCATCGCCATTCATAAAAGACACAATTCTTATGATGGCAGGTGAGACCCTTATAACTGTCCAGCGCCCACCCCCACCCCCTTCTTTATTCTGCTGCAGGCATGCTGGGGTTGGAGCCTGTGCTCCAATTCTTCTTTTGGCCAAAGGCTGCTCTCTTGTATTCATGTAATTAATGCCCCACTTATGGTCATTGATCAGATGTCTCTTTTTTAACCAAGTCTCCCTGGGCAATTGTCTTTAAAATTCTAATTGGCTCCCTTTCTCTTTCCCTACACTACTAATCCTGCCTACCTTGTTCTGTTTTTTTTCATATACTTACTACTAACATGCTATATAATTTATTATTTATTGTGTTTATTAAATTGTGTTTGTCTCCCCCCATTAGGCTGCACACCACGTAAGTGTGTTTTCTAATATATCCCTAAGGTTCTAAGTCAGTACCTGGCACACCCTAGGCATTCATTAACTATTGATATTTTGCTAAGAATTTGTCATTACTTACTGCTAGAAATTCTAAGAGAGTAACTCAATATCCTCTCAATAATTAAGGTATTAAAGGTTCAACAAGTAGTTCTGGTACTCACTGAAATCGAAAACATCTGTAATGCCATGTCCACCTTAGGAAAATTAGGGGGTGATGAAATATATCCATGGTACTGTCTGTCCTATACCTTGTCAGACTCAGCACAGTTAGTAAATAATTGGATTTTTCACCTTTGCATCCTATTACCATATACTGAGAACTTTTCTTTTTCTAGAAGCATTGGGAGTGCAGTAGATAGAACTCAGGGTGAGGTTAGGTAGACTTATATTCGATTCATTTACCAACTATTATACATGACCTCCAGTGAGTTGGCTCATCTCATCCAACATGACTCACTATATTCTTGTTAGCAAAATGGAATTGATCATATAATTCTCACTTTGTAATAAAGATGGTATGAGAAAGTATTGGACCACATACAGTCCAGTACCTGAATATAATAGATGCTTACACATTGTAGTCGGGAAACGTACTTATACGTTTTACGTTGACTAGTAGTGGAGTGCGGGACACGTATAAATATGTATTTTGTAGACAAGTGGTAGAATTCAGGTAATGGATAAAAACGTTTATTTTTATACGTTTTTATTGCTCTAAAGGGATGCTAACATGCAGATATATGAATTCCAAAGGACAAAATTTGGGTCTCTTTAACACAGACAATGGTGAATTATGTATGTATGTCTGTTTTAATGATTATCATACAAAAAAACACTACTAAAACTTCATTCTTTCTTTTTTTACATATGATTAACACAACAAAAAACACTACTAAAACTCCATTCTTCTTTTTTTACGATGAAGTTTAAGAAAGAAAACTTCTTTCTTTTTTTGCACATTTTACGTACTTTTTTCCAAAATATTTTCAATAAATTGGAATTTTTACATATTTTATTACTTTTATTTCAATTTCCAGTGATTTTTCCAGTATTTGTCTGTTTAAAATTTAAGAAAAATAATTCAGTATACATTTTATAGTAAATCACAAAAAGTTTCATTGAAAAAAATATGTAAAACTAAAGTTATCGTAATTTTACTGAATGTTGCCATTTAC
>PVJI01009178.1:0-66646 GCA_004026765.1 Micronycteris hirsuta
CTCTAGAACACAAACCAGAAGTCTGGGTCAACATCTCATGATTTCAAGGACACACTAGGACAGAAAGCATTAGAGGAGCCTTGCCTTTAGCAGGGAGTACTGGCAGCTGGCCATGACGAGGCAGAAGAGGAGCACCCACAGGTCTTTGCAAAAGCCTTGGTTCAGCGTCACGAACCCCAGCAGGGACACCAGGACAATGAGCGAGACCGCCAGCACGTTCTCCTTGACATCTTCAGTTCTGTGCGACACAAACACACACACAGAAAGGCAGTGAAGGCTGTGTGTCTCCTTGCAAACAGAATCTGGGCGTGCTTCTAGAAAGACAGACAGTGACAGCCGAGCAGTTACGGCAGCTTGCCTTTACCTTCGTTGACAAGCTTCTAAGGTTTCTTTCTTTCTTTCCGTACTCCTGTGCTTTACACAAAAAATTTTAACCCAAGATTTCTGTTACTGAAGCAAATGAAATGTAATCCCATGAGGTCTCCTTGGCCAGTGAAGTGGGTTTCCTGGGAGAAAGCAGGTAACTCTTCCACCCACCACAGTGAGATGCATTTCAGGTAGAGCGTCACTGGCTCCCTTAAATGGGGGAGGGCGCGTGAACACCTGGCTAATGCCGATTTCCACTTCCACATACACTCTCCCCAGCCAGGTCTCGGCCCGGTTTCAGGAGCCGGGAGAACTGGGGCCAGAAGGCTGCCAGCGGTCTCACGGGGGGGTGTCACAGCCACAGCCTCACGGGCTGGTTTTCTTCTGGGGACTCGGAAATAGAGGGGTGGGTCGAGAGCGGGGCTCATCAGGGGTGGAGTACTGTCAGGGGGTGTGCAGAGGAACAAGCGAGGGGGTTTTAGAGTGCTGACACAGGGGGCTGAGGGCTGGATCGCAGAGCCTGAGCGGGCCGGAGGCCAAGGGACAGGCGGGGCTGCAGGGCGGGAGGAGGTGGGTGAGTCCAAGTGCTAGAGGTGCTTCGGGGTCACCTGAGGGCATTGCAGGGCCCAGGAGGATGTGCAGAGGCTGGGATCCTGCTCTCAGAGGCAGAAGGCATCTGCAGGAGGACAAGAGGCAGGAGGAGCTATGGGAGTGAATGGGTGGGATGGAGTGAGAAATGGCGGCATGGACCACAGGTCGGGAGTGTAGACAACAGGTCAGGGATGGGGATGGGTCATTCACAAGAATTCTCAGTATATTTATTACCGCACCAATTGTTTAAATGTTTATTGATTTTAGAGAAAGAGGGGGAGAGAGAGAGAAAGAAATGGCAATGTGAGAGAAACATTAACTGGTTGCCTCCCATATGTGCCCCAACCAGGGATCGAACCTGCAACCTTTTAGTGTACAGGTGCAGAGACGATGCTTCCACCCCACTGAGCCACACTGGTGAAGGCCTCACCAATTTTTGTTCATGTACTATTAGTCTCTCCCAGTAAGTAAGATCGTTGATAGACAGGGACAATTGGCAACTCCATTCTTGGCATGTAGGCACTCCTGGACATTTTCTAAAATTAACAGACTTTATTTTTGTGTGTGTGCAGTTTTAGATTAATAGTAAAATTAAAGAGCAAGTGCAAAAAGTTTCCAGATATCCTTCCCCCAATACGCACCACCTTCCCCACCATCAAAATCAGCTACTCCAAATCTCAATAGTTCTTTTTTAAATAAAAAAAAAATTAGTATTTCAAAACCTGCCTCATCAGCAGCCTGCATTATCCGGGCTTATGTTAGTTAAGTCCGAAACGTTTGTCTCAAGCACGTGTCCCTCGGGTGACAGTGTTGTGAGAAAAGCCATTATAACTCCATTCTTTGACTTGTGGGTCCTGGAATTTACTGTTGTAATTTAGCACGACCATAGTTTTTAGCACGCGATCACACCATGGAAGACATCGCAATGACAAGGAGTCGCTGGGGGACCAGCTCCAGCAAGGCAGGCAGCCAGCCTCCCCCTGCTCCACGGGCTGGCACTTGACTGCAGAGCAGCGTTTGCTGATGACAGAGGGAGCGGCAGCATCTTCAGGTTTTCAAGGAGCAATCCAGTCGCTCTAGACAGCCCTGTCCTTCGTGTCTCTCGAGGCGGGGGGTGGAAGTGGAAAGCCCCTACCCTGTCACCGCCACACCTTGACCAACCTGACGCTCCCTCCTCCCAGAAAGCACATCCATAACTTGGCGACGTGCTCACTGATTCTAGAGAGAGGGGAAGGGAGGAAGAGCAGGAGGGAGGGAAACATGGATCGGTCCTCTCATACACACCCCGACCGGGGCCCAAACCCACCAACCCAGACCAGGGATCGAACCCGCAACCTTTAGGTGTAGAGGACGACGCTCCAACCAAATGGGCTGCCCAGCCAGGGCATCCAGCCCACAGCATTTTACCTTGAGGAACACGGCAGCAGGTGAGGAGGAACAAAAGGGTTTAAAGAGAAGATGACTGCTCCCGTCAGTGCATGTCAGACAGGAACGGGAGCAGAGCCAGCGCTGTCCAAGGGCATGCTAGAGGTCCTCTGCTTCCTGTTCCCGCCCTGCCCCACCACACTCGAGCCCCTTCAGGCCAGGCCCCGTGCCACACTGGGGAGCAGGCCTGTACATGACACTGTCCCCAAAGCTGACCTCAACTCCACACCATGGACCTAATTCTCCTGTCTCCCATTCTAACCTCCAGCTGCGAGGATCTCACAGCTTCTGCTTTGGGTGGGCTGCACCATGGCAGTCGCCCTTGAAAAACCCCCCTGTCCACAGCCCCGCCCCCACTGTGTTCCCCATCGCTCGCCTGAGGCTCAGGGACTTACCGATCCAGCAACGCCAGCAAGGCCAGGCGATCGTACCAGACTTTGATCCACTTGCCGGGGAAGATGATGAACTTGTAGAACTGCTCTCGGTTAAACTTCCCTGGTGCCGAAGAACACGATGAGTCTTCCAGATCCTGGCTCCGACGCTGTCAGACACCAACAGACAGAACAGAGAGAGGGTCTCGCACCGACACGGTGCTGCCGCAAACACGCCTCGTAATTCGGAAGTACGAAAAGCGGACGCTCCAACTCTGACAGACAAGCCAACGCATTTCATGAAAACGGGGGCTCGAAGATAAGCGCGCAGATCAACGAAAAGGCTCGTTCTTGCCCCCCTTCCATCACATCCCACCACCAGAACTGCACCACTTCTCGTATTGAAACACCAGTCCGTTAAGGCCAGAAACTACCACAAAAAGAACTCTTAGGGACGATCAGAAGTCAACAAAAGATCTTACATGACTTCATTTATGAAAGGTATGTCATTTAATGTAATGTTGAGATAAACATGCAAGTTTCACCAAGAGTAGAAAGATTTTTATTGGCAACACGTAGGCTGCTGGTGAGGGCTGATATCAGAAAAACTGCAGTATTTATAGAAAAAAACTCTAAAGCAGTAAAATAGAAAGAGGTGGGGGAACTGAAGCCCAGGTGTAAAATGCGTTCACCCCGAATCCACCTGTGATGGGCTGTCACGCAGGGGAGGCCTCGATGACCCATCTGACAAGTGCTCCGCAAGTGACTTAGGAGCCGGGCCCGAGGCTGGGGCAGGAAGTAAGGAGAACCCGGAGGGCTCGGCGCCTGGCACCCCACTGCCAATATGACAGCACCCCGGAGACGTCGTCACGGCCACCCAGGCTCCCGGCCACGGACAGCAGGCCAGGCCTGGCCCTGCGCTTCCTGAAGGAGAGCTGGCTCCATGCCCGGGGAGCACAGGGGACGGGGCCTCGCTGAGGCTGAGGGACCTTTGAGTGGAGGGGTAGGGAGCACAGAGAGGAGGAAGGGAGACGTGAGAGGGAGAAAGTCAAACACACCTCTTCTGACACCCGATACCATATTCAAAACTGGAGTGCAACAGTTAAAACAGCCTGTTATGGCATTTCCAGAGATTATACCTGCAATTAATACGTACCTCATTTATTCATTATCGATGAGGAAAGATTTCATATTGCTTAATTTCTCAGAACACCAAAGCGTACCCTTTTTAAACCTAATGTATTTAGTATTGGCCTCTGTCATGCCGTCTTCCAAAAGCGGGCTATGAAACGTGGTCCACAGGCGCACTTGAATGAGCCGTTCCTGTCGGGCGCAGGGCGCACCGTGTCCATCCCGAGAGCCGGGGACTCCGGGGTTCCTCCCACTGAGTAACACTAGGTACTGTGCTTTCTGAAAATACACACTTCTATTAAATACTGAGTCCATGCAAATGCAGGCCTTTGAAATGAGGGTGAGGTGTAAGAACACCGATGCAGTGAATACCTGGGTGGCTGTCACCCCGTACAAGGAAGACAGCATCACCGTCAGCAGAGCAGCGCCCTGCGGGCCACTCCTCCGCCGTCCTCTTCCCCCTCCATCAGACATCACAGCTGTGCTTGGTCTGTGCCCGTCACGCCCTTCCTTTCCTTCCTTGTCACTATGCTTCCACCCGAAGCTTCTGTATTATTCAGTTCTAGGATTTTCAAATTCACAGACATGAAGTCACACCATATGTGTCCTTTTAACACTTGATTTTTGCTTCTTTTCCTCATTCCACAGTATGGTCTTGAGACTCATACACACTGTTTTGTAGCCGTAAAATCTGCTTTCAAGGCTGTATAATATTCCATCCACGCTCATGGTCGTATAATATTCTGTTATGTAGATACGCCATATTTACTTATCCATTTTACTACTGAATATGTAGGGGCATCTTAATTTTTCTTTTTCTTCTCCTTTTTTTAAAAATTTTGCTATCACGTGGCTATGACTATTCCTGAACATGTCCTCTGGCACACACATGAAAGAATTTCTTTAGAACAAGACACCGATGGAGGGAATTGCTGGGAATGCAAGCGTCCAGCTGTACCAGAAGTTCATCTTCATGAGGAAACAAACTGTTTGACTTTTCCAGGAAAGGCACATATTTGCCCCAAATGGAATTACTGGGTATGGAAACATCTAATCTGTTAGAATACACTTTAGAAAAACAAGTTTTCTGAAGTGCTTCTATCAGCACTGCTGTGCGGCCTCAGCAGCATCCGGCGGTGTCAATGACCTTAACGTCTGCTGATCTGGTGAGTAGGAAGGGGCAGTTCAGCTTTATTCTAATTTGCATGTCCTGCATTATTAATGAAGTTGAGCATCTTAGTCCAATTTTCGTTTTTCTTCCTGAAATCATTTGCCCTTTTCTCTCTTGGGTCCTTTGCCTTTCCTCGGTTTCCACGTGAGAATGTGTGTGCACACACATGCCTGTGTAGGTGCGCACATGTGTGAGTGTGCCTCTGTGTGCATGTCTGTGTATACACATGTGTACATATGTGATCAAAACCTTTACTGATAACATGAATTACAGATATTTTCCCAGTTTGTGGCTTATCTTTTTCACTTTCTTATGCTGTTATTGATAGACATTCTTAATTTAAATGAAATATATTGTAATGTGTCCATTTTTCCTACAAAGTAAAAATTTTTGCACTTTTTATGCTTTGTTTATCCAATGCCTTTCTACCCCACAGTCTTAAAGACATTTCATTTTATCATCTCTCTTAAAGTTCTACAGTTTTCCCTTTTACATTTTTTAGTCTGCCAGGGCATCTGTACATTTTCTTTCCCATTAAAACAATTACTGTTCTGGTACAATGTGTCAGAATGCCCATCCTTCCCCCGCCGGGTCACCGGAACGGCACTGCCTTCAACTGCGTGTTGTCTTCGCCGTTACGTTCTCAGTGGTGCGTGCTGCCCGCTCTGTCCTCTCTCCTTCTGGAACCCTGACGAGGACATGGCGGCCCTTCTCACCCCGACGCCGTGCTTCCTCGCCGCCCTTTCTGTTCTCCCATCTCTCTGTGCGACATCTCAGTCACTCCCAAACGTGGTGACAGAGGTGATGTGACTCGGGGTGGCGGGCACACAGTGTGACGTACAGATCACGTACCACGGAAATGTGCGCTTGCAGCCCATATGATCTTATCAACCAATGTCGCCCCCATACACTTCATAATTAAAAACAGTGTAACAATTATTTTTTAAAAGAATACATTCCTCAAATTTTATTTGCTCTGTTAGTGGAAGAAAACTTATTTGACTTTTGACCTACAGCCAAATTGCTTCTCAAAAAGGCTATACTAACCTTCAACGTCGTAAAAGTCATATTAATTTGTACTTTTCAAAAAGTGTCAAACTGTCGTCACATTTAATATACTATTAATAAAAATAAAATTAAGAATAAACGAGTAGTTTCTTCTGTTCTCACTGCAAGTTCACCAGGTCTCTACTCTTCTGTGTCAAGTTTCTTGTTAAATTCTTCCAAGTTTCATTCTCATTATTATATTTTTTGTTTGTGGTATTTGGTGCTTTTACAGTTCTTCTTGGTCATTATATGGCCTTTTGCTTCTTACTCGTATTTTCAATCTCTTATCTCGTCAGACATACAGGACACACTCGATCCCTAGTCTGAATCCCATCGTTACAATGTCTACGTTCGCCGAGAGCGCTTTGCTTTCGGTCGGCTCTGCCGGCTCCGACTCCCGGGCGCTCATTTCCCAGGACGTTTCAGGACTTTCACTTACACACGTTTTCCTCGGTTCTTTACAAGCACGAGTTCTCCGAGAGCAACGGTAAAGCTCTGTCGTTCCACATCAAAATGTGCCTTTGTTTTCTGCCAGGAACTTGGAGGCAACTCTATCCTGGTGGCGTTTCAGACTGTGTCCTTTGTCTGAGGCGTGTGGCCCATCCCTGCCTCGTGAATAAGGGCTGCAAACCCACATGTGGTTAGAGGGTCTTAGGAGAGACTTCTGCCCCCTTACCCAACACAGAGGTGGAGGCAGGCGGTCCTCCGTGCAGGGCCCTGCGTGGGTGGGGCCGCTGATGACAAAGAGCGTTTAGCTGATCCCCACGGTAGGAGCTGATCCTTGGGGTCCCAGGTTAAGTGCTACACTTCCCACATTGTGCTTTGTCTCCTGTCCTAATAGAAAAAGAAGGGGACGGCCCTCCTGGGGCCTCCCCCTTTAGCGGGCTACTATGCAATGCACACAATTTTCCCTGTATCAGGGGAAAAGCAAGTCTCTCATAAAAACCCACATTCCACGGGGCCCCCACACACAATGGCTTGTGGGGGAAATGAGTAGGGGTATCCGAGTTGGGGGCTGGGCCCACGGGAGTGCACGGAGGTCCAGAAAAGATCGGTGAACCCAAGGACACTGGAGGAAAGGAGGAGGCTGCAGAATGCCTGGTCCCCAGAGCAGGGGGCTGATGGCAGGGCCTGCAGCTGCCACCACTGCAGGCTGAGTGGGCGGGAACAACCACCCCCTGCAGGTGCCACACAGCACCCGGTGACCAGGCTAGCCCAATGCTCGGCCACGAGAGGGTGCCCTCCCACCTCCCCAGCTGTCCCTGAAAACCAGGACCGGCAAGTGGGACTGAATACAAGGAAGGGAAGAAATAGCCCTAAAAATGGACTCTGAATTAACTGAATGCTTTTTCTCACTGAAACCCTTCCAGCCTAAAAGGGCTGAGTTACGCCTCACTGGCAATTTGCGGTCCTGCCTGCCACCCAACTCCCGCCAAGTCCTCGGGAGTCAGGGCTCCAAGCAGCATGTGACCCATCAAATGAGAACACGACATTCTTCCCTCACATGTGACCAATCACCAACGTCCTGGGCTATCGAGCATATTTTGGAAGTTCTGGTTAAGCAACCATAAAAACATTTAAATTCTTATTTTTTCATGAGTAAGACTCTGTAAAAGGATTAAAACATTGCCAGGAGGAAGACAAACACAGCTATAAAGAACTTGAACCAGCTGGACAACACCCCATCGTGACCCTCCTCCCCAGGCTGTGACAATGATGCCCACCTTTCTCCGGGGTCCAGCCTGTGTCCCTTCTGAGGAGCCTGCCCGTGCTCTGTCTGCAAACCCCAGGACTGAATCTGCAGCTCTGAGCTCATGTCTGGGTGTGTCTCACCGCCCACATTACCCTTCGTTTTGAGTTCTTGCTCTGCCTCTCCCGGAGTCTCATTAAAGGTGCACTAAGTGAAGGAACATTAGCAAGTTCTCTCCCCTTGTTGATAATGTCATTTCCTCCAAGAACAAAGTGTCTCACGTCAAGCATTCATCGTTAAGAATCTGACTGCTTAATAGATAAGGCCATAATAAATTAATAAAAATCCAGATCTTTTCTGAACCATGGGGGGAAAAATAATGAGCATCCTAACCACGTGCTGTGGGATTTGTACACCCAGTAAACGAAGACCGATGTCAAGGACCTCCTCATGCACTTGGAAGGGCAAGGAAGACAGAGGCAAGCCCGTCGGCACCTATGGAAGGGGACCTGCTCCCTGAATGGTTTCTTTCGTGTCCCTCCAGGAGACAACTGTGCAGCGACACATCCACAGCCCAGGGCCCTCACATGCAGGGCGAGCCCCGACTGACGCTGCTGGGCGATCCAACCTGGAGACGGGTGTCGAGAGCCCTGCCTCTGGAGCGCTCACAAGCGGCGACGCCGGCACGCACCCGTGGGCTCTCCGGCTGGGTCCTCCGCGCCACCATGAGCAGCAGCTGCTGCTGGAGTGCGCTGACCGCAGGGTCCCCGGAGGAAGGGTCCGGACTCCCAGAAGTGGTGGTGCTGGAGGAGCTGAGCTGCATGTCCCTGAGGGTGGGCGAAACAGAAGCTCTGGTCACCGGGCAGCATGGAAGGCATCTGTTTATCAGACACAGCACAAGGACACTGGAGATCCCCGGCGCAGGTGGGGAGAGGCAGGTAGGTGTTGGAAATGGTGTGGGCAGAGCTACCATCTGGCAGCAGGGCACACTTTCCGGTCCTTCAGGCTGTGCAGGGGCGCATGTGCCATGGGGTAGGCAGGTAGATGTCTGGTGTTCTAGCGATGACAACCTTAATGTTCTGTATCTCTAATGGATGAGGTGGTGGCAGCAACAGTTTCCAGCCTCATATTTTATGAAGACAATAAACAGTGGGCTGGATAATTCCCAAGGCACCCATCAGGAAGAAAAAGTGATCATCCAACACCTCCTCCGACACCCCAACATCCCTATACGTCCTGCCCGAACCCCACCCCACCCCAAAGCCAAGGAAGTCCCCATTGGGTAAAAGAAGGGCTTCCAGTAATTTAAGAGGAGGACCTCACTACCTTGGTTCCGATCTACATGAAAACAGACGTATTGTCTTTAAGCACCTACAGATTGACTGCACTTACATTAATAGAACCCCACGAGCAAGCTGAGGCCTGGTATTTCCCTCTGGCCCAGAGAGCAAAATGACAACACACTGTCCACCTGCTTCTCCAGGGGTGCCAGTAGCTCCAAGGGGGCCTGAGTGCCTGCCTGCCCTCCAGCTATTTCTAACAGAATTCCTGCCAACATAGCTGCCTTGTACTCAGTCACCTAAGACTGCGTGCTTCAGAAGGGACACTAGGTCCCTCCCGCATGCCGGGGGTACATCCTGGTCTGTCTCCTCCCACCAAGGGAACTCTGTTCACCTGGCCGGCTCAGAGCAGAGGGCAGTCCGCTGGGGAGAAGGGAGCTGGTGGGCAAGTGTTTCTACTTCTTGAAAGGTAACACAGGTAAGAGACTCTTCCTCCTGGCCTTTAGAGGCGATGTGAGTTAGAAATGCTCAGAGCCACAGCAGCCACACTATCATCATGAGGCTGAGGACAGAAGCCCCGAGGACAGCCGAGCAGAGAGATGGAGAGAAACGGGTTTCTTGGTGACCAGCCAACCTTGCGCTGCCCACACCTCGGGACTCCCTGTGTTCTGATACAGCGCCCCCTGCCACGGTTTAGCCACTGTGAATCTCATCTTATCTTACTTGCAGCCGAGACCACCTCAAGAGTGCAGACGCCACTCCAAAGTGATGACCTTCTGACTTCTAATCTCACATTCCATTTTCAGTCTCCGACAAGCTTTGGGGTCTTTCTTGTTCCAAACTGCCTACTGCTGTGTCCATAAATGCAAAACACTATTCTACAGGGACAGTGTTTACACCAAGTCCACTATCCACGCACACATGCTTTCTCTACGTTCGTTTCAGACGTACTGTCTGACGAACTGAGGACAAGCTCAGTAAAGGCCTCCGGGTAAAAGGGACCTTTTAGGAAACATCACACATTAGAATCAGGCTTTAAGAAAAGGATCAGGTGGGTTAGGTGCATGGAGTTGGAAAACGTAAAAAGCCCCTCCCGTTATTTCGATGACTGCTCTATATGTAGCACTTCTGTTTCTTGTTTATATTCACAGTGAATATCTGTTAGAACAGAGAAAAAGCAGACTAGGGAAGACAGTGTTCACCCAGACATCTCTGCTTTGCAGAGAAACCACCGAGGGCTGTAATTCTCTCGTTTCACAGTGAAATACAATAGGATTAAAAGTGCTTTGTTAATACAAATTCAGAGTAATCTGAAACTCAGCAAATGCCAGAAACACACTAAAACCAAAAGATTAACCTGACTTCACTGTAGGTAATGGCTATAAATAGGCAGGTGTGGGAGGAAAATGTGTGCCTCTTCCAGAAAACTCTAGAAAGTGTAGAGCGCCCTCTACTGCCAACTGCAACAGACTAAGACTGGGCTGTCAGGCGGCACTGAGCCCTCCTGCTGGGCCCTCCTGCTGGGCCCTCCTGCGGGGAACCAGGACGCGACAAGAAGTAGCCCTGACAAGGCAGCTTAATGTTTGCATCTCACTTGACATGTTCCTGATCACAAAATAATAATAAATAATAATATTTCCTTATGCAAGCCATTTAAGGATCCTCTGCCAAAGCCTACAGTTTGGTTTCCTTGACAAACTCTTTGGGATGAATTCTAGAATTAAACAGAACGGGGCTTGATTTTCTGCTCTACCACTCACTACCTGCGACCCTGAGCATGCTGCTCTCGTACCGCCAATCATCCTCTGTGAAACAGGGGGACGCCTTCCCCACAGGGCTTCTCATGAGAATTAAATCAGCCGGGGCATCAACCCCAAATGGTGCCCCCAAGATATGGGCACGCAACAACCATTCCTGAACGTCCTATTTCCTTCTGTTGATACAGGACCTGATTTTGCTTTATTCTGACAGTAAACAGCAACGGGACCCCTATGCTTTTCACACAACGGCACATGGATTCTAGCTGTTTCTATCGGCAGGAACGGGGAAGAGTGAGAGTGTTTTGCCCTCGGTTCGCACCTAATCCTCTTTATTTTATTAAGACGGGCTGAAAGGGCACATCGAGTCCCCCCTCAGCCAACGGCCTTCACAGGAGTCCTTAGACAAGGTGTGAAGACCTTAAGAAAGATCTTCCTCTGAGCTGAATGACACGCGTGTCCCCGTCAGAAAACTGGTAGTCCTGGGCGGGGTGGGGGGGGGGCACTTGCTGTTTGGCCAGGAGGGGGCAGACCTCCAGGAGGCGCTGCTCAGCAGACAGAACCAGCCCTGACTTAGACCTACCTTCTCTGGGGTCCCACTGTTGGAGCTGTGACGCCGGGCACCCGCCTGCCACGCGAGAACCAAAGAGACCACGACGTGCCGACAGTCCCGCAGTGCACGGAAGGCCTCCTACGGATCGCCGGAGTCAGCCTCTCTGTCTCCTTCTGTCTGCACTTCTCACACCGTCTGCCGCTTATTCTCCCCTGATTAGCTCTGGGCTGTGAGCTGCATCATCACCTAAAAAGTCTCTGTACTTCTCACTTAAGCCCAAAGATTCCCCGCCCCCGTTAATAAATATATGATGTGACTGTGCTAAGCGACAAGAGACACTTGCTCCTGTAAAGCAGCGGTGGAACGGAAATACGCAAACCTGCATTAACCACACGCGGAAACACGACTGAGCACGCTGCACAGCTGGTCCTCATTAGCCTGCTCTCTGGTTCATCTCTGCTGACTAGTTTGGTTTAGGTTACAGCAGAGATAAATCGGTCTAAACTAGATTGAGCTCAGAGCAATAGCAGAAATGGTGATTAGTGGCGGAAACCACGGAAAGGGGCAGCCAGCAAAGGAAACGAGGGTGGATCAGAAGCTGGAACCTAGCCTGCGCCAGAACGGCGCCCTTTTGTACGGGCACCATTCCCCCAGGTGTTCACTCATCGAAGCTTCTGCTGGTAACAAATCATCAAAATACCTGTGCTTCTACCTTTTTCCACGGATGCGATAAAGCATTCCTGAAATTCTTTGTCTTCCCCAAATCTCAAAACTTACAGCCCTCCCTCCTTCCGGAGGGGCGGGGGAGGGGGAGAAGGCCCGGCTCCCCGTTCGCTCTGTCTCATTTTTCAAGCTTTCTCAGAGGACGGGGGGACATGCCACCCAGGGAGCAGTGCAGAAACAAAAGTCACAGCAACAATATTCGATGTGTAGGATATTTAAATAAGGCAGCCCTGTTTTGAAAATTACAGCCTGTTATTTAGACTTTTATAGGGATTCTTGTTTTAAAGTCTGCAAACAACTCTTCTTTTATATGACAGCAAAATTCGTCTGTGGGTTTGAGATAAAGGGACACCAGCGTGGGAGCCAGCAGGGCCTCCAGCACAGGGTCTGAGCGCCCCCGTGTGGCCGTCGGGGCTGTGACCGCAGAGGCAGAGCCCCACTAGACCGCAGGGCTTCTTCCCAGGGAGTCAGAGAAGGTGTCGAAGAGATCAGAAGACTATCTAGAAGGAGCCTCACACCCCTTCCGTCTCTCTGACTCTGTGCCCGGGTGACAACTGAATCTTGCTAATGAGTCGCAGAGAACAAAATGGGGACCATGGGGGAAGGGTCTGAGAGCAGCGCTGACCAGCAGAGAGGGCACATGGATAAAGGAGAACGGCAGAAACACCTCGGCCGCTGGATGATCATCTGCCATGCGACCGAAGGCACCGAGAGCCCCCTGAACTTTCTAAGTTTAAAGCAATGAACACACACCTCTCACTGTGCAAGTCAGCAATGAGGCAGCTGCACACATACTCTAGATCCTTACAATTAGAGCTTAAATTTTCAACTTATCCTTGAAGGGGCTATGGGATGGGGTGTGTCTACTGTCGGGAGATTCACACTTTACATTTTGAAGACCCAACCGATTAACTCAGCGCCACCCGACATTCAAGCTCAGCTATTCCAAACGAGGGATCACTATTCCTTCTGACTAATGTAGAAAAGAGAGTCTAAAAGACATGATTATTTTTGCACCTTTCTGCCTGTGCACCTTCTTTGGGGACCAGGTACCTAGTTAAGCATTGTGTCTGTAAAGAGTTTCCCTGAGAGCTGATCCCAGTTAACAGGGGGGTTGCACCGAGATAAAGCTCCCAAGGCCAACCGCAGGGGAGACGTCCGAGGGCGCGACGCGGACTCAGCACAGGGCTCCGGCCCCCCTTTGCAGTCCAGTACGCAGTGGGTTTAGGGATTCGGGGCCACTTTCAAAGTAAACCTCCTTCCTAACCAGAACAGTAAATGCTTCAGTATGCACGACAATGATTCAGAAACAAATAAAAGCCAAAAATAAGTGAGCTCACACACATAAATACATGATTACCCAATCTACTTCGCTTTTGAAATAAAAACAAGTTGAGGTACAAAAATCCCTGATAAAAGTTCCTCTAAACTAATTTTCCCCAGGATGAGTCTTTCACTCAGTGGGCTACATGAGTGACAGATACTCAGAATGCACGTAAATACTCTGCCTTCCCATCGGATTTCCCTGGAGAGCAGATGGTGTGCATTTCATGTGCACTTTCATTAGGTTACTTATGGCACTGGAAAAGCTGGACAACTCCTGAAGCATGGTTATCCACCTTCCTAGGAAGAGTGGTCTGCCATGCTACTTGGAAGAATTTATAGACAAAAGCGATGTAAATCTTTACTGAACCACCAAGCTTCCATTGCAAGACCTACAGGAGAAGTAACAAAAATTCATTCCGAAATGTACCCTTTGGACACTAAACACAGGCCGACTTTCTGCGCAGACAGCCCACTGCAACTTCAGTTTTCCAGGCAGAGCAGTAACTTCCACCTTCTAGGCAGATTAGCTCGGTGCAGGCTCTGAGCTACTGAATCAGTCCTGTGTCCTGGATAACAACACACTGATCTGAATTTATCCTCTGGAAGTTCTGCGTAGCAACTCTAAATGCTGCGATTTGAGCCGGCATGTCTGCATCCTAGTTTCTGGGGGAAACAGGCTACATTAGATCATGTTATCGAAGGCACCTGCTTTACGGACAGCTATCGTGTTTCTGTGGCAGTGAACGAGAAATGTATCGGTTCCCACGATGACAGTGGGGCCAAGGAAGGAAATCTGCTTCCTCTCCTGGTTTCCTCCCGGAATCCCCAAAGAGACGTGGAAGTTCCGCTGCAAACAATTCCCTATTCATACTCGGGAGACAGGGATATAAAACTGTCACATGACAACGAGGCCAAACAAAGGCAAAGAGGGACGGCTTTCTTGCCAATAACGAGAACTGGGGCGTAATGGCCTAGTTGGAGGCAATCCCAGCCACCAAGTCGCCTCACAGGGAATGAGCTGCTCTTCCGACATCTCCTATGGCCAAGTGGCTCAGACACAGCCCCACCAGGCATCCTTCCAAGTTCAAAGTCAAAGGTTATGTTTACAAAATTATAGGAAAACTCAAAATTTTATGGCATTAAAAGCTAGGGATATAACACTGAAGTACGAACTGTAAGATTGCCACAGAGGCCAAAATGTTGGAACACAACACGATAGCAGGGGGAATGCAAGGTACCTAACCACCGTAAAGCCCCATAAAATGACTCACAAATGTGCTCGGGGAAAGGCTTCGCCCAGCCCTGTGCTTCTGTCCGGGGAGAGGAACAGCACTTACTGTTCACTGCGTCCTAATGTTCACTGAGTCCTAATGTTCACTGCGTCCTAATGTTCACTGCGTCCTCTGCGCCAGGTGCTGCCCCCGGCACCGCATGGACTTTTAAATTTAACTTTTAAAGCTTCCCTGTGAATTAACCCCTGGTATTAGTTCCAGTGATGGGTTAAAAAAATGGATGCTTAAGTTGATTAAGCAAGTAGCTCAAGGTCAAACAAAAAGTAAATATTAGTTGCTGGAATCGGGGCCTTGACGTCTAAGATGGATGTCCATGCTGCAGGATCCTGAACTCCTGATTTCAGGGGCGCGTGGTTCCATCACAGTCACCGTTTGTGGGGACAAGACATTGGAACCCACAACTGGAAAACCTAATCTGTGCCTCAAACCCTGGTTTTTACGTAGAATGGTTTAAAGGGAGTCACTTTTCAGGATTTTTAAATGTTTCTTCCTCCATTTTCCCACTCACAAAAGAAGAAGATAACACTCTCAATCCCAATGTGTAGACCGTGAAAACTGCTGGTGCTTCCGCTCGTCTCCCGCACCTAAGCGCCCGCCGCACCCGCAACAGCCCTGCAGGTGCTTTCTATTATAATTCTCTTTAAAGAAGCTCAGTGGTTCATTCCATTGCCACTGTGCCAGAAAGAAAGTCCTCAGGGGGTCATCTGTTGGTTTTTGCCACCCAGCATCCACCCTGCCCCAAATCTCTCTCTGAGGAGCCACGCCCACGCACTCTCAGAGGGAACCCACAACGGCAGCTCCGTCTGTGGACAGAGGCCCGAGCCCAGCACTCGCCTCTGTGATTGGGCTCGGGTACGAGGCCCGGTCAGAACCAATCAGACATGATGGGACCTACGCTGGGGTTCATGGGAAAGAAGTCAGTTGTCTGCACGAGACTGGAATGAGGGGAGCAATGTCTGGGACGGCTACAGGCATCTTTTGACCACCGGGGTGAGGTGTGAGTGAGTGGTGTCAAAACAGGCACAGGGGCTGAGGGACGGAGAAAGAGAAAGCACCGCGCAGACAGCTACCCAAGACGTCAGTTACAGGACCGCCAAGTTCCCGTGCTGAGGAAGCCTGTGTGACTGGGGTTGTCCCCACGTGTCACGGAAGCAGAGTGGAAGGCAGGCAGGTGATGGAGGTGAGCCTCTTTCCCACAGGAGTGGCTCTGGGCACAAGCAGCTGGCTGCCCAGGGTCAGGGCCCCGCTGGAACTGCGTGGCTGGAAAAAGCCACCCCAGAAACACCCATCAGCTCTGCCAGCGAGGCGGACACCAGCATCCCTGAGCAGGCGACAGCAGAGGTGGCAGTGACAAGAGAACACCCTACGAGGCTGGCACAGGACAGAATTCCAGTGGAGGCCAAGGCCAACGCCGGCCTTTATTCTAGGCACCAAAGAGGCTCCCTGTGAATTTCCCAGACACACCTGTGAGGGAACTTTCACCTTGGGAAGACACAAGGAACCACAGATTGGGATTAAGTCTCCTAGAACCCCCTTATACTCTGCAGGCATTCTAGTTACACCATGAAAGTGTCCCATAAATCCCAAGTATACCTACAATTCAAAAGAAATGCACATAAAAAATTGACCTCCACACTGATAGAAGCAGCTGGGGCCCGTCCAAATGGACTGTCCTCCAAGAACCCAGAGGTCAGGATGAAGGATGGATTCAGTCCACCACTGCTAAGCCTCGCCACCTGCCCAACGCCACCATTAGTCTGAGGATGTGCTAGATATGCAAGCTAAGTTAATACCACCTCAACCAACACACTTCAGAGAGTTACCCAGTACATTCTGAAGGAAAACAGAAGAGAGGTGTAGATGACGTATCTCCAAAACAGCTGGCCTTCATCGGTGCAGATGGGAACTACCTACGTTCCAGTCCAAACCTTGGGACAAAATTAATAACACATTCGAGAGCCGCATCTTCATCATTCCTGAGGGGCGCTGCTGTGCACGCTGGGCTCCTCCCAGTTCATACCTTCACGTCATACTCATCTTGGGAAGCGGCTAATATAACAATGGTCCCGTTTATTTTTGATTATCCTGCAATGTCAGATTTTCCTTTTCTTTCACAAACCCGCGAGCTTTGATACCAACAAGTGGATGGACACATTCATTGTACGGCAGGACCCTCACTGCACCCCCTCCCCGCCCCCATCAGGAGAAGCCACGTGTACCCCCGCGACGCGACAGCTTCCAAACCCAGAAACAGCACTCACTTACCCGGCATGAGAGAAGCCGTCAAAGTTCGAAGGCTGACGCTGGGGAGGGCCTTCTTTCTGGTTTCCAGACTTTAAGTAACAGGATCTTATTTCCCCTACAAAAACACAGAATTTCAGCAAAGACTGTCACAGAACCATGTGCAGATGATCATTTCAGCTTATGCTTTTTTCAAGTTCAAGGGATCGCAGTTCGAACTGTTGGAATGAAACTCGGCAACCTAGGTCCACTCCATGGATTTCTCCACAGGACGTGCAACTCAACTAAGGAAATCTTGTCCTGTGTCTCTGGTGATAACGCTTAGACAAGGTTGACTCAGTGACTTATTACTTGCTCTGGGTCGATTAACTTGTACCATCTCTTAATTCACTCTTACATATCCTCATCAATGCATTTTTTCGCATGTCCTCTCCATGTGTCAGTGCCATCTGTGTATGACGGAACAGGGTGTTTTTTGTGCCATGTGCAAACAGAGGCTCACGAAGCCTGTGGTTTCGACAGGCAGGCCACGTGGGCCAGCCCCGCTTTTGAAGGTGCAGCCGAGCAGGGCACTCCGCCCGCCTGCCCGCCCTGGCAGCCTGCTGGTGAGGAAACACAGGAGACGGAATTAATGCACGGTTAAATCTGTCTGCTAGAGAGGCTCCGGGTGCTGAGGTGTGAAACTCAGTTCACTTTGTAAGTGCAAACAGTCTCTCCCCAGGGGAGGTTTCAGGAGCACCTCCTTCAGGCAACACAGGAACACAATTAATGTTGTCTGCTATGAGTGGCGGGAACACAGACGGGAGCACGGGACCTCACCTTGAGGTTCCTCCCGCCGAGTGAAACATCAGCAATGGCGGCCACTGCCCCTCCGCAGGCTGGGGTGTAAGTGCCAGCGTTGCCATGTAAAAGTCTCTCTGCTCCTCTGCAGGTGCAAAAGCACTTCAAACTATACACTGCTGATCCACAGATCAGTACTATGCAATCTATTGTTCAGTCCAAGATCTTTTTGAGAGTACAATAATGAGCATGAATTGATCTAGAAGGAGCTTAAGCCAAGAGCCAGCCTCAAAGAACTAGGACTTCTATCCCTTACCTATAGAACTTTGAACCTGCCACTTAATAACTTTTCTTTTGCTTTTCTTTCTTCCTGCTATTTTATTTATTTATTTTTTTATCCTCACCTGAGGACCTTTTTTCATTGCTTTTAGAGAGAGAGAAGGGGAGAGAGGAAGGGAGACAGAGAAACATTGATGTAAGAAAGCAGCACCAATTGACTGCCTCTCATATGTGCCCAGACTAGGGATCAAACCTGCAACCTAGGTATGTGCCCTGACCAGGAATCCAACCCACAACCTTGCAGTTATGGGATGGTGCTCCAACCCCCGAGCCACACCAGACAGGGCTCTTTCTGCTATTCTAAATCCTAAGAACAAGTTACTAAAAGAAATACATCAAGGTCATATTTTCAACATATATCCAAAAAAATATTTACTAGGTGCTGGCCACTGCCTTTCCGAAATTTATAATTGTGAGGAGGAAAATGTCACTAATTAAATTATTATAAGTCAATAAATAATTATAAGCTGTAAGAGTATCAAAGAAAGAAAAGAACAGGATGTTCTGGGAACATATAGCAGAATCTGATATATCTGGAGAGTTCAGGAAAGATTTGCATGAAGAACGTTCTTTAGAATCGAGATCTGAAGGATGAAGAGCAGATTGTGGACATAAGGACACAGCAGGTGCAAAGGCCCTGAGGCAGGAGAAGGTGCACTCTGTCCTAAGGACGTTGTATGTGAAGGGTAGTAGGACTACCCTTTCCTGTTCCAAAGTCCGGGGCTCAGGCCACATGGAGTCCACGTGGAGTCCTATCGAAGCTGCCAGTTTGCCCCTTCATCCTCAGCTGCAAAGAGCTCCAAAGACTCACCGTGTTCATCAATGAAGACGTGCATAGCATCCACAGAGATCTCATCTTGCACAGACGTTTCCGGCCCACTGATGACTTGCAAGACAGAACTATCTTGCTGGGAAGTTACCCTGTAGATTATCTGTCTTTGTCTATTGCCCTGGAAACTTAACATATATAAAAGGTTCAAAAAAATATTAGGAACTCCTCCTTATCCTTAACAAAGCATTAAAAGACGCAGCCAGTAAGTGAGGCTGGTTCACACTTTGCCACAATGCGAAGCTAAGTAAGTGAGCTATCCTTACAGGGCTGTGGTCTTGGCAGGCTCAGAGAGCACGGGGCTGGTGCTAGTGTGGTCTTGACTTTGCACGTCCGGCTTTTCTTGCTTGGAATTGCATCCACTGGGCTTCTCACTTTCCGGGATTTCATCTTTTTTCTCCTGGGAGCAGTTATCTGAAAAAAACAATGCTTTATGTGTCAATATAATAAGAAATTAATGTGACAGTACTTGGAAGTGTTACCAAAACTGAAATAAAAATAGATAGAAAATCTAAACACCGCCTATGAATTCAGAATGCATTTGAATAAATTTTCATTTGACTAACTATGTGAGTACCTAAATAAATTTGAAAAACAGAAGAGTGTATGTGTCGGGGACATGTTATTTAGACATCTACAAGCACCATCTCCTTCAGGGATGGTCTCCCGTGACATAACTCCATGGCCCCTGCCTTACCCGGTTGAGAATCACCCATCAATTAATAGGTTACTTAGCCTGAAAGGCTCATTAGTCATAAAGGACAGAATCAGACGAAAAAACATTACACAGACAAACCTGGCTATTTCGGAGAAAGGTCCCATTTGTCATTTTAAAATCTCACTAATCTTTTCTTCTCATTCATCCACAAATCTCAATTTTCAAGCTAACGGCAGAATTAGTCCCTTCATACAGTACGTAGTGGTGGGGTGTAGCTGACTTTGAACTACACTTTTGGCTCTGGGGAGGGCACAGTGAGCTGCTCCACCTGCTCCTTGCCCTAGGGATATTTTTTTTTAAGATTTTATTTATTTATTTTTAGAGAGAGGAGAAGGGAGGGAGAAAGAGCAATGTGTGTTTGCCTCTCACATGGCCCTCACTGGGGACCTGGCCTACAACCCACACATGTGGGAATCGAACCGGGACCCTCTGGTTCCCAGCCCTTGCTCAATCCACTGAGCTACACCAGCTGGGCAAATGTGATGATAATTTGAAATAGATATATATATTTTTTAAATATTTTATTTATTTATTATTAGGGGAAGGGAGAGAGGGAGAGAAACAGCAATGTATGGTTGCTCCTCAAATGGCCCTCACTGGTGACCTGGCCTGCAACCCAGGCATGTGCCCTGACTGGGAATCGAACCGGGACCCTCTGCTTCCCAGCCCACGCTCAATCCACTGAGCTACACCAGCCAGGGTGTAGCTAGGGATATTTTAAGGTAAGACTTTCAAGACCAACAGGTGCAGATTGTGTTTTTCTCTTTTTAGAATCTTTTTTAAGTGGTGGGCAAGAGACAGGAGTCTCAGCATGTACCGTTACGCAAAATGGAATCCACCCTTGAGGGTCAGCCTTCCCTCTCCCGAGGACACACTCCCACAGATCCCGTGAAGGTCCCAACGATCACTGTATTCCCGCGACCAAAGACACCAACCGTTACCTTCAGAGTAAACTTTTGCCTGAAAGAACAGGATTGAGTGGTTTGAACTCACATACCCTTTCTAGACCTGTCATCCAGAAAGCACTCCAAGACCTGCCTAGACCTTCAAACAGCAAAACTGTGTTCACTCCCCTTACATGTAAATCACAGCATCATGTATGTAACAAGTTTTTCATCCTTACACTTCAAGTAGATAGGGAAGCAGGACTGGCTTCCATGTGGTCCTGAAGATAAACACTCCTGGCACACCTGTGAGACTACCATCAGAAATTCTTTGGTACAGCCCTGGCCAGTTCGGCTCAATGGGTTGGAGCATCATCCTATAAGCAAAAGGCTGCATGTTGGATTCCTGGTCAGGGCACGTACCTAGGCTGCAGGTTCAATCCCGGGCTGGGATACATACGGGAGGCTTCTCCTTCCTATCAATGCTTCTCTGTCTCCCTTCCTCTCTCTCTCTAAAAGCAATGAAAAAATGTCCTCAAATGAGGATTTAAAAATTGTTTTTAATTCTTTGGCACAAAAATGTTTGTATCTCATTTGACAGCTTGTCAAGATAGAAGTTTTCAGTTTTCAAAAAACACATTTGAGAGAAAGGGCTATCGTAACAGACAGCTTTCTCCAGTCATTGTTGCCACATGGAAGTTAGAGAAAGGCGTGTTTAGGCGGCCCCTTCATGCTACACGCATGTGGGGTCCCCTGTTCACGTCTCTTAACGCCTTCACCCCTCCTTCTCTTAAAGGCGTGCATTACGTGTGTCAACAATTTTTTCCTTTTCTCTTTAAAAAAAGACATTTATTGGAATTTTATAAAAATGGGACAATGGTCCACATTAACTGTATATAATTTGAAACTAGAAAAATAATTTAAATCACTTTTAACCCTACCATGGCGGCACAGGAGCCAGTGTGATAAATATCACACCAGTCTTTTATTCTAGGCACACATATGTACCTTTTTTTGTTTTACAAAAGTTAAGTCATATTACAGATGTTGTTTTATAACTGTTATATTTATCTTAAAGTATTATAAATATTTAATGACAGTAGACATTCTTCTACATCATCCCAAAACGGTAGTTATAAAATATTACATTGTCACAGTGTAATTTATTGAACTGGACCTCTCCTGCTATAAATTCAGGTTGTTTCCATTTTTCTATACTATAGGTAACTTCAGTAAGCATCTCTACACTACATACATTCAGAATTATTTTCTGAGGCTCTGCAGGGGCCCACACCAGGCAGGGAGACTGTTCCCCACAACCAGTCACCAAAGGTGCAACAAAATAGCTCAACCACTGGAGGGAAAAAGTCTGGAAGAAACCAAATACACAAATGGACAACGGCCAGACTATATGTATGTATGAATAGAAGTCTGACCCGCAATCTACAGCAACCAGCCCCCAAAACAACCCATTATCTCCGGTAATCAGCCCAGGAAGCTACCACACTCTGGACTTGTAGGAAGTCAGACCACTATTTCTAGCAAATGGTCCAGGAAGCCAAATAATTACCCTTGTAATAATCGAGCCCAATGGCCAGGACTTGATTAGTAACTGACAGCTCTCCTAATTTTTGTCCCTGCTTCCAACTTAGGACCAATCAGAGAAAGCCAAACAGGTTCCCCATCCAACCACACAGGATGCTCTAATGGGCCACCTGCTGCTTCCCCGGGCCAGCGGCCTCCCGTCGGCACACCTGGGAGCTTCCTTGTGCCCACTGCACAGCTTCCTCTCTCCTCTGCCTGCCTCTGAGTCTCTGCCAAAACGCAAGTGATGTACTGAGGGCTCCAAATAATGATCTTTGCTTCTTCTCATCTGGGTGGTCTTTCTTTGTTTCCACAAAGTAAAATAAAGTTGTATCCAACTATGTAAAGTTGTGTCAAACTATGACTTTAAAGTATTTTGATCAGTGTACCGTTTTCATAGCCTCAGAGTATCTCCAAGTCCTGAAGACGATCCTAAAACCCTTGCAGGGATGACCCAGGTTGGAAGTGGGAGTACAGCAGAGGGGACGGCAGGGAGAATCGGGAACCCGCCGCCTCTACAATCATGTCCTATCTCAGGCATTGTTTCACCGAGCAGGACAAAGATTGGGGAGCATTCTCTAGGCTGCTAATATCACTAAAGACTGTCACGTTGTTTTACAAATACACGCCAAATTGGGGTTTCAGATGAAAACAAATAACAAAGCATTATTTAGTGATAAAGGAGCAGGAAGATATTCAACATTGCAAAGGTACAAGGCACCACTGGAAAACCATCAATCTGCCCCCGTAGCATCGATTGCCTCCCAAGGTCTAAGAGCCTCATGTCCTTCTCCCTCATCCTGCCCTTTCCTGGAAGAGGCACATAATTCGCTCACCTCCTCCCTTCCTGCTGTCCCTGCGAGTTCCCGACAACCCCGTGTGCTCCTTTGCACAAAAACCTCCTGGCAGCCACCCCTCTTTGCACGGCCCTAGATTTCCATTCTGACAGTGTTCAGATTGTCTGGCTGAAAAACCTAAGAGCAGGAACTTAGTGAACGAGCCAAATAAGCCTTACTTATGGCCTGAAGGGGGAAGTTGGAAATAAAAGGCTGAAATTGATCACGTAGCAAGACTTCTCACATATTTTCCTAACTGAACCCTCCCAGTAAATAAATCTGTAACATATTATTACTCCTGCTTTCCTGAATCAAGTGCGACTCAGATGGATTTGGTAAATTGTCCAAGCTCACTTAGCTGGTGCTGCCAAACCAAAAATCTGGCCCTGGGCTATCAGGCTCCAAAGCCAGCGTGCCACCTCCATGCCCCGAGGCTTCCTGGAAGACACTCGAGCTGCCTGGCCCAGTGCTGTCCAATACGGTAGCCAGCAGGCACAGGTGGCTATTAAATGAATTAACATTCAATAAAATTAAAGATTTAATTCAATAAAATAAACATTCAGTTGCATATCTCTGTTTCGAGGTTTCACAGGTACATGTGGCTAGCGGCTACTCTAGTGGAGAGCGGATACAGGATATTCCATCACTGCAGAGAGTTCTGCGAGAGCGTTCTGGCCTGGATGTATGAATCTTTACAATAAATAGAAATGAACACCCAAGTCTTAGAAAGATTTTTTATCTCCAAGTAACCAAGGCTTTCTTGTACTGCCTATGTCTGTTAAAAAGTTGAAACGAATCTTTCCTGTTATTACTCTATATGCAAAATCTTAAATACACAGACACAGTAAAATAGTTAAATTATGTAACACATTCATTTTACATAATTTAAACATTCAAACTTAATGAAGTTTTAAGCAAGAGTGAACCAATCAGCAAGCACACAGTCCTTTTGGCCAAGCACAGAAAACACAAGCAGCAAGGGGCGACCCTAACACCAAAGACGCCACGACCCACAGCAAAGGAAGGAGCCCCCAGCAAGCGGTCCTACCCGTCAGAGATACACATGGAAAGGACGTACTCGAAAACCACAGCTCTGTGGGCATAGGAAGTGAAAAGACTTTGTAAAAACCCTAGTCCAGGAACACCATTTTTTACCAGCGAGGAAACAAAGGCCCAAGCTGTGAAGTAACCTGAAATTAAATGAATTCTATGTCTACACAGAAAGAGTTTCTCTTCGAGTGTGGACTCTGGAGCCACACTGCCGGGGTCAAGGTTCAGTTCTGGAACTCACTAGGCTAACTCGGGAAAGTCAGTGACAGCATCTGGGCTGCCAGACGGAATGAGAATTGTACCCATAACATAAGGTTAGGTGAAGAGTAAATGAGTTAACATGAGGGCAACTGTATGACTCATTGTTCAAACCGGGAACACCACAGAGAGTAGAAGGCGAAGCGAGAGTAAAGAGGACCCTCTCGGCAGGCCGCAACGTGCGGTCACTCTGTTCACCTGTGACAAGCGCTTCGGACGGTGCCTGGCATAAACTAAGAGTGGTGTTTGTCATAATTTTGTTCACAACATGTAATAATTGGGGAATTCTGAATATGGGATTTTATCATGGAATTCAACAGAAAAATGGGTTCACTTAACAGAGATTCACCATACGAGCAGCTTTCCCAAAACATGTCTATTCAATAAAGGAAGAGACAGACATCTGTCACGAGTTCTTGTCACTGTGGTAAAACATAATTGCTTATTTCCTTGTAAATAAATACCCTCGCCTTCTAGGGAAGCCAAACATCCATTTCTATGGCTTGAGTTTCTTGGTGGGGTGGCCGATTTTGATATATGCCCATCATATACCTCAGTATTGGCAACTTTGGCAAATGTCAGTGACAAGCTAAGCAGGAAACCAATGCCCAATAGTGGCCCCACTATTTCCAAAATCACATCACAGAAGGCGAAACACAGAGATGCATCGCCTCTCTGTCATCGGGGCAGACTGGTGCGACTCTCACCTCCAAGAGGCCCAGTGTCTTTGTCCGGCTCTGCAGGGGCATTCCTTTGGCTGGGTGCCACCCCCTTGGAAGTACTGATGGATTCCAACAGGGAGACAAATTCCAAGAAGTTGGATTCATTGGGTGTTTGTCCTTCCTTCGCCTCAAGGTCCGATTTGGAAGTTGGTATTGTTTTCTCTTTATCGTTAATAATTTCTGTGGAACTTTTGCTGAAGATGACATCTGTCCCACTGTCCACACTGAGGACCCGGGCATGTCTCTTCTCGTGGCTAGTTTTACAGGATGATGGGTCGAGGCTGGCCTGGCCCTCCTTTCCCCGCTCAGACTCAGGGGCCGCAGTGGGTGGGAATAGGGGGGCTGTTTCACGGTGGTTTCCCAGGGGAGAACTGCAGTTCTTTGTAGCATCTGCCCCCTCCCCAGACTCGTAGCCCAAACACAGAGTGGAGGATACCTCCACCGTCCTCGTCTCTGGAGTCCTCTGACCCCCACTGCCCTCAGGACACATAATGGCTCCTCCCTCATCCTCAGACAGCTCGAGGGTGATGACGGGAATTGTTCGCTGCTCCACACTGGGAGGACTGGCCACCCCTGGGGCAGCTGGCTCGGCCTCAGACTTGTAACCAGTCCTCTCGGTACCAATGGCCTTCAGGTGCAGTGAGCTCTCCAAGTCGGTCATGGAGTTTGGGGCACTGCTCATGGTGATGACGATTTTAATGGGCTCATGCACACTCAGTGGGTCTCCGGGCTGAGAGGTGTCAATGAGAGTAACGGCCACGTCCCCCTCTGAGCCATCTCCTTCCTGGGTCAAGGGCGGGCCCATCATCCGGGGGGTGTCCACCTGCCGGGAGGCGTCCTCCAGCTCCTGCTCGGGTTTGGCGATCATGGTGTTACACTGAGGCCAGCTACTGCTCAGGCTGTCCTGAGGGGACTTGCTTTGCAACTGTTCCCTTATGGAGCCCCGGGCAGCAAGCACAGGCTCCGGAATCCGGACTGAATTCTCGCTGCCCCAAGGCTGGAAAGAAACATCTGTTTCCAGTAAATCGCGCTGAGAGAAAGACAGGTGGGGCAACCTCTTGGAGGCGCCTTTATCCGCCAAGCCACCCTCAGACCTGTGGCGGAAGGGGGGCTGCCCCCTGCCCCCTCTTGCCTTCCCTTCATCATTTTTGTGGGCCACAGCTGGTTTTGCTGGGATTGCTGACGTGGTCGTGGTTTCCAGTGCGAACGCTTTAGAAGTGGGTGAGCTGTCCGTTGGGACGCCAGGTGAGGTAGAGGATGCTGGTGCTGACGGTTGGTCTTCTGCCAGAATGACACCTGCCATCAACAACAGTGACCTGATTAGCATCCGAAATAGACCTTGGACCACGCATGGCCCAGACCAAGACCAGATAGTAACAGAACTAAAAACACACAGGCAACCACAGGGATTAAAAAGTCCCTTCCCCTGGGAACGTGGTCTCGAAATGTCTCTATCTGACATAATAATTCCGACCTCCAGCTTTTGCTATTTAGCATTTGCTGTTTTGTGGCTTTGGGAGGCAGCCTAAGGTTTAAACAACATATCTGAGAATTGCAGTCAGAAAGCTCCCGGCTGCTGCCCTTCAGTAGTTACGTCACCTTGGGCGAGGTACTGAACCCCTCAAAACCAGGACTGCTCACCCGCGCACTTCTGACCTTTAGGAGCAGGTAAGTCACTCCTGTGGGGCCCGTCCTTTGCACTGTGGGATGCTCAGCAGCACCCCTGGTCTCTGCCCACTGCACGCCCATAGCCACTCGGCCCTGGGTCACGACCATGACCATGCCTCCCGACGTTGTCAGATGTCCCCAGGGGAGCAGAACCCTTCCCACTACCTCCTAACCTGTAAAATGGGGATAATCATGCCAGCCTCTTAAGGTTGCCGTGGGAATCTCTGAGGAGGGACAAGGGAAGCACTACCCCGAGGACCAGCCACGGGCCTGTGGGCACCTTGACTCGAGGGCAATAATAACCTTGCACTTCTGATTGATTCATGTATTTTCAAAGCATTTTAAATTGCATCTGCAAGCAGTATTTACTTATGATGGCAGCTGAAATGACACCTGTCCCTCTCCCAGATTCCCTGCATCTGTTAGCGGCCTTCCCATTCCCAAGCCTCTCCGGCTAGAAACCTGGGGGTCATCTTTCGGTTTGTCTTCCTTCCCTAGTCTGTGGTCACTCAGTCAATAAATGCCTTCACTTCTGTCACTAAGCATACTCCCTGGGGTACGAGGGTCTGCAAAGCCCGGGAAAAATGAGATAAGCTACTTCTCGTTTACTTCTCCTTGTCCTCAAATGCTGGAGAAAAAAATAAATACTGCAACTCTTGAAGTAATACAAAACATTACCTTATTACCAAAACAAATGGGCATATTATGAAAAAGGATGGAAAAAATTAAAATATAACATATTTTTTAAAAATTAACCTTGCTGTTGTAGATTCAGCCTATGACCAGGCCCAGGAGGCAGGGCCTGGGGCAGCCAGGGGCACGCAACCACTGTCCTCCACCTGCCGGTCACTTTGGAGAAAGAGCCGAGAGGCCCCGCCCAGCGTGCTGCGGCCACGCTGCTATGAAACTATCTGTGCAGCTAAAATATCTGAACCCTAACTAAGGCGCATTTCGTTTCAGGAGTAGGGGGACAGAATACGAGAATCTCGATAATCCTTTATAAAGAATTATCTGTGAAATGTATCTGAGTGATTAAAAGAAGCAGCTTCATGTTAGGTTTTCAGGACCATGGTGTTCATTTCAGCTGTTTTCCAGAAAGTAAAATTTTACACTATTTTCAAAATTTAAATAGAGTGTAGATTTCTCTTTGTAATAGTACTAGAAAAAATAAAATTACAGATTAACTTAGACCTACAGTGTTCTATGTCACTTGAAGGTAATCATATGACAAATAAAATGAAATCTCAGTAAAGATGTAAAACAAAAATGTGGGGCGTTAAAGAAAGTTCCCAGAAACAAAATTTGTAACTGCAAAGCAAAGAAGGTATACAGAATGTGTTATTATCTCCTGAGTTATTTTTCAAGTTTGTATGTTGATGATAAATTTATTCTATTTTATATCTGCTATTAGGAGCCATATGAAATGAGGAGCAGACTGGAGAAAGAACAGTGAAATATGACCAATAGAACTGCACAGTTTGAACGCAGACATGATACACAAATTCCGATGAGAAATAATTAAGAGTAAAAGAAATGAAGTTAAACCACACGCAGTCTTAGGTATAGTTCTTATTTTCAATGATTTCACTAGGACTCTGTTTTACAAACTTATTTTTCTCTTCACAGAGGAATATGTCATGATAAAATATTGACTGATGACAACAAGCACTCTACCTTTGAGATCTTCCGCTGTTTCCTGGGCGGGCAACTCCTGAATAATGAAAGAGCAAACATCAATGCCCGACTCAGCGCACCGCCCCCTGTCTCGCTCGCTGGATGACCCGTGGGGAAGAGACCTGACCGTCTCCACTCTGTTCAAGCTTCTGCTAACACGGGGAGCAAAAACAGATTCCAAAACAGGCATGGAAGTGGGGACACCCAACTCAGACCCCTGCACTGTGACAAAGGAGAGTTTGGTCATTAAGCAACTAAAAAGGAGAAGGAATAATGGGACACTTTATACTGTAGTGACTAAAGCCCAATGAAATTAACCCAGAGAAAAGGTGCCTTTTTGCCTTTTCAAGAGACGGGATGGTATGATATGTAGAAGGGGAGTTGACCCCGGGGGAAGGGACAGGGAGTGGAGGTCTAGAATGGGCTCTTTGGCCAGAGTGGCAGGCCAGGCAGGTGGGAGCCTATCTGAAGATGCAAGCACTCCCTGGTCACTTCTTCTCCCTGCGCTGTGAGGTTTGGCCAGCCCCAGGGCCAGTGTTGACAGCCAGTGTGCGTGGGGACTGCAGTGGCCACGCACACTCCCATCCCAGGTGGGATCCACAGCCTGGCAATAGGAGGAAGAGGGGTGGGAAGCCCCACACGAACCAGCGGCCTGGAGGAGCGGGGAGAGCTGGCGCTCCGCCCTCGGGAGCCACAGTGCAGGGGAGGTGTGGAGCAGAGTCTGCCCGCCTCGTCCTTCTTGCCGCCGCCGCCATGGCTGATCTGCCTGTGATTGCTAATCCAGTGGGAGAAACACAAGAGCAGCGATGTCAGCAATTAGAACGATGGCTCTTCGGGTATTAGGCCCCAAACGATCTTTCCCATAGGCTCCACGTCATCACAATCATTGTATACAAAGTATGTTTTGGAGACAGAGTAATAAACATCACTTTAAAATAAGACGTGTTAAGCAAACATCAGAAATAAGGGCGAGAATAGCGGCTGTAATGTTTACTCGAGAATTACTCTAAGCATTCAGTTCTATGCCATGTATTACTTTTACATGGACAAACACGAATACTCTTTTAGAAAGTACTCTGGCATGTGCTACGCATTGACAAGACAAGACAAAACCAGGGAAGTAGAACATTTTGCTGGCTAAGCCTGATGCAGATGAATTCCAGAGCACGGTTGAAGGTCCTGTCGGTAGCCACTTAAACCACCTTCATTACCAACATCAATTTTGAGTATGTGTATGCGCAGACAGGAAAAATGTACTTAACTGTATCTTCCTGTACTGACCCATTTTCATAAATGACGGAGAGATGAGAAAAAACACTTTAACCAAAATGAAAACTAGTAAATGATGCACTGATGCATTCATTAGAAACACTACCTTGGGGTTTTGTGATGAGTTGGGCGCTCACTGCTGGCCTCTTTGTTTTCACTCGGCTTCTCCGTCTTCCCGGAGGGCCTTTGCTGAATGACTTCCCCTTTGTCAAACATCAGGTGCAGGCGGTAGCTGACCAGTTTGATTACTGTGAAGAATACAGTCACTGAACTGCAGTAAAAAAATACAGTGATGGCGTTTGGAGGAAAAGCCTAAAGCAGAGAGAAGAAAGGAAAACTTCATTTGCTCACAGGATCAATCACCTTTGTTTTAAATCTGAAGGCATTTTTGGATTATTTATCATGCCTAAATAAGGCAACATTTCAAATGATCAGTTTTACAGTTTTTCCTGTTTGCAATACCTGAGGTGAAAGAACTGCTATCTTTTTGTCTTTTTTTGAAAGTCCTTCTTGTTTCTCGGGTTCCCGTACTAGTTGCATTGATTTGCAGGCAGGGACCCCGCAGACAACGGATATATTACACTGAGCCTCCCTATCTCTGCAAGCTCTCGTCCACAGCCTACCCTGAGCATCTGGCCTTAAGGGCCAAAGAAAGGCGGTCAAGATGCTGTTTCCTTCACCAAAACACAAAAGCCTTGGGGAGGACAGAAGAAAGATCGAAGGAGAAAGTTAGTGTAGCAACCCCTTCCTTCTCTCCCTGGTCTCCCTTTGGGTTAACACCATCAGGCTGCGGATTTCCGGAGTAGCGGGATGCAGGCAGCGGGCCACAACAGGGTGGGCTGCTTCTAAAAGGAAGGATATTTCCAATGGTGACAAAGGTCCTGGCGTTGTCAATAAGAGGCCACTGCCACCAACCCAGTGCCAACAGGTGTCCCAGTCTGGAGAAACTTTATTCAGGTAAAACGGTTTGCAAACTGGGGAAACACACCCTCTGGTGCAAATGTCCATGAGATAGATTAGCACACTACCATATAAAAATTATATTCAGCCCTGGCTGGTGTGACTCAGTGGATTGAGTGCAGGCCTGCAAACCAAAGGGTTGCCAGTTCAATTTCCAGTCAGGGCACATGCCTGGGCTGTGGGCCAGGTCCCCCGTAGAGGGCAACTACACATTGATGTTTCTCTCCCTCTCTCTCTCCCTTCCCCTCTCTCTAAAAATAAATAAATAAAATCTTCTTAAAAATTATATTCAAAAGTTGTTTGAATCATAATGAAACTTGGGCTTCACAGAACTCCAATTAGTGGCAGTAGCAGAGAAAGTCTGCACTCGCTAAATATTCCATGTGCTTTCCTACATTTCCCAGCCTCCCTTGCATTCAGGCTGGGCCATGTGGCTACTTTTGACCAATAGAACTATGAGCAGAAGTGGCTGGTGTCACTTCCAAGCCTAGAGAATTATGAGCCCATCACCATCTTCTCTTTAGCTGAAGGGCCCATGTTTTGCTGACGTTCCCTCTACAAGGTGAGAGCTCCCTTCAGCCTGGGTGCCTGGGTGCCTGGAACCCTTCCTGACCTGAGATGGACATGCATCAGGAATGAGAAATAACCCTTGATTCATTAAACCACTGAGCTTCGAGGTTTTGCCCACCGTGGCAGTTCCCATTGTTTCCCCTAATTAACACTGGGGGTTCCATTTCCATGGGGAAGCTCCCATGAAAATTAGATTAAAGATAAGTTAGAAAAAGGAAACCCAAGACAGTAGGAGGAGAATGTAGGGAGGGAGAAGGGTGTGAGAGAAAACATTCTGTCTGGATACTGGGAGGATCATTTGGGAAAACAGTGACTTGCCACAGTAAGGAATAAGACTTTTGTGTTTCCCCGCAACTGCGGACTGCAGCGTAGGCTTGGCAACGCTGAAATTGAGAAGGAAAGAAGTCAGAGTTTGAATAAACGTGAGGATTACTGTATTTTTCGGACTATAAAACGCACTCCCCCCCCCCTGCAAATGTGGGAGGAAAATGGGGGTGCGGCGGTGGAGCGGGCTCACAGGAGGCAGGAGTAGGTAAAATATTTTACCACATTTTTTGCTTCAAAACTTTTTTTCCTATTTTCCTCCTCTAAAACGTAGGTGCATCTTATGGTCCGGTGCGTCTTATAGTCCAAAAAACACGGTATATTCAGTTTGCCCAGGTGAGAACAGGTCGTTGTCCCATCCTCTACGAAGAAGCCCTGGACACTTCGTGTCCCCAGAAGCCCACACCCCTCATCAGGCCACAGCAAGAGACAGACTTCACTGAAAATTCCCAGAGAGAGCCACACATGCCACATTTTCCTCCCCAAACTCCTGCTCTCAGGATTCTTTTACAAATCTCCGTCTCCCACAGACCCTTCAGGCTGAATCTAGCAGCCTCCCCGTAACCCCTCCACTGGCCGTGACAGTGAGCCCTGCCCATGACAGTGAGCCCTGCCCCAGCTCCTCGAACCCTGCACTTCCAGGGACATGACCGAAGATCACTTTCAAGACCATTCTACTGCAGACATCATTCTTCCCAGTCAACAGCTCTCCAGCTTCTAGGGCTTTCTCTCTTTGTCAGTGTGAATGCAGGAGGAGGAAGAGAGTTTAGGGAAGAATGTGTCACAAATGAGCAGTTTTGAATTTGTTTTTAATTTTTATCACAGATTCCCCCGCCCTCTGCCAATATAAGATATACTCAGATTTTGAATAGAGGTTTACTTGTTCTAAGAAAAACCATAACTTTTCCTTGTTTCTATGAACCTATCATTTTAACACATTCTAATTAACACCAGAAGGCAACAGTTTTCAAAATTATACCCTTGGCCAAAGAAAAACTCTACCTTGTCCCCTGGCCCATTATTAAGATAACTACTAGTATTACGACTCATTTGACCAAGTTTTTCTAACAAAATTTCATGAAAAACAACATGCTGTTACCAACTCAGCAATTACAGATAGAGTCATTTGTATTTCTCGCAAAACTGTATTTCTTGGGTTTGGCGCCGTTCAGAAGTGCTGGTCCGCAGGGACACGCAAAACACTCATATCCTCGCCAGGGGCCCCTCCTGCTCCTCAAATCTCGTAGCTCCGGCTCCCTCTGCCTCCACTCTTCTGTTTTCACCTTTCTATTGTGGCAAAATATATAGAACGCGAAATTTACCATCTTAACCGTTTCTAGGTGTCCAGTTCAGTGGCATCAGGTGCATCCACGTGGCTTTGCAGCCATGGCCACCATCCATCTGCAGAACTTTCCTACCTTCCCAAACTGAAACTCTGTCCCCATCACACACGAATGCCCCGTTCCCCTCCCCCAGCCCCTGGCACCTGCCATTCTCCCGTCTGTGTCTATAAATCTGACTCCTCCAGGCGCCTCAAATAAGTGAGAACTGCACAGCATCTGTCCTTCTCTGTGGCTGGACTGTTTCCCTTAGGGCAAGGTCGCCAAGGTTCCTCCACTGCGTAGCACGGGTCAGGATCCCCTCCTTTACAACACGGAACAACATCACACCGTATGTGCGGACCTCACTGTGTTCACCCACTCATCCGTCAACGGGCATTTGGGTCGCTTCCACCCCCTGGCTGTTGTGAGTAATGCTGCTATGATATGGGTGTGCAGATATCTCTTCCAAACCCTGCTTGCAGTTTTGGGGTGCACAGTCTGACGTGGAACTGCTGGACTATAGGGCGGTTCTGTTTAATTTGTGAGGAGCCGCCATGCTGTTTTCCATAGTGGCTGCCCCATTTCACACCACTCGGGATTCCAGCTTCAGGCTGATGGGTTCTGACTCTCCATATCCTGAGCAGCCTGGAGAGATCAACAGTCCGGCGGAGTGCGGACCAGCCATAGGTACCCCTGGTGGTCCAGGGAGGACAAGCCCCTTTGGAGGACTTCTGAGTGCGGACATAGAGGAGGACACTCCCGGGACTTCCTCCTTTATTGATGAAGATTTCATAAAGACATTTCATCCATCGGCCTCATGGACTAGTGTTAAAGAAGACTTCTGAAAACGATTCTTTTCATTTGGACAATGAAGAAGCTGAAGCATGAAGCGGGTCAGGCTTCAGAGCTGACAAGTACACACCTCTCCTCTCACCTGGAAGTTACCTATCCCGCCGCTTCAATGACCTGACGGGAAACAAGAACTCAGAAGACACGTTTCCAATGGCCTCCGGGCAGTGAAAACACATCGTTGTTAGAGGGAAACATTCCCACCGCACCCCTGGGCTTCCGGGAGCGAGGCCGTTCCCTCCACACGCTGGGCCTCCGACTCACTCCTTCCTTGCAGGTTTCTGATGGTGCTTTGAGGCACAGGAGCTGAGTGTGCCTTCCTCATGCCACCCCTTCTCTCTCGGACCAAGGAGCTGTGGATCTTGGCGGCATCTCCAAGCTGCAAGGTGTCCGGAGTCAGGGCCCAAGTCGGGGAAGCTCAAGGCTTTCCCCACTACGCCCGACCAAGTGGGCAAGTCTCTATAACTCCGTCCGCAACTAGCAAGTCCACCTACCTGCAGATATAAGTCACAACCCCAAATTATAGCTTCTTTTGCAGTAAAGGTGGTATGTGAACTCCATCTCTGACTCCCTGTCTCCCTCACGTGGCTCAGAAAAGGGAGGTGCTATTGGTTGGGCCATCAAGTCTCTGCACAAGTTTATGCCTTTGACTGGACGGGGAGCCTCTCAGAGCCTCCGCTTCTCTCTCAGGAGCCAGGCTGAACCAAGGAGCTGGAAGCTTTGTCCTCTTGATCGAGGCATAATTCACTCATGTGGCACATAATAAGCTTAATAAATTGGTTTCCTAGCCCACAGCATCAATTAGAAGGGGGAACGAGGAACAAATAGAAGTAAGCGTAATAATATAATAAGACATGACAAGTGACAGCTTAAATGGTGTTGGAAAAGGAAAAAAAAACCTACAAGAAAGCAAATCACTTGTGTGGTCATTTTCTGAGACCCAACCAAGCCTCAGTCGCCTGTGAGGACGTGAGCACAAGGCCACACAGGACACCTGGGAACACAAAGTAAACATTCAGCGGTATTCAGTGTACCATCAGGAAAGTCAAGGAAATATAAAACTCTTCCACCAATGCGGTTAAAGTAGATTGAGTTTTCCTGCTTAAAAGTTAAGCTTCAAGTAGTTAGGAAAACGTTTTTACTCTGAACATGTGGCCTAATAAATAAGGTGTCTACCTGCCAGACACAGCAGTCACGCCGCCCCTGACATATGCATACCTCCAGGAGCGCTGAGGGTGCCCGGCCGCCCACATCCCGGCCGCCCACATCCCTTCCGCCCCAGGGGAGCTGCTGTGGGCGTTTGGCCATCTGGGGCAGACGCAGGCTGGGGAACCTCCTAGCCTGACCAGTTCTGTGACTGGCAGAAGATCCCAGGTTTTTCCCAAAAGGCAGGTGCAGACTGTGCAATTCGAGTTGTCTCATCTGCTCAGAGATTAGAGAGACCCCATTCTGTTCTCCCACTTTGTCAGATTGGGAGAGACAAACTTCGTCCACCCAGCCATCCATTCTCCGTTCATGCATTCCACGGTAAGTGTCGAGTACCTACCTACCTGTGTCAAAATATGCGTCCCGATGGCTTCACGCAAGTAGGGCTCTTGGTTCCCATGTAAGTAAAATTAAATTCCTCGGGGGGCTGGGAACAAGTCCGTCCACGAGAAATCAGACCACAAGATAAAGAAGTACAACCACTTCTCCGCATTTATACATGTGAAAGCATTGGGAGGTTTTCAGATCTTGAATAATGGTTCATTACATATTTCATGAATTTCCTTTCAAGATAAACAAACAGTATTTTCTCAGAAAATCTAGAACTTCTGACTAGCTACTGAGAACTGCAATGGGCTCAAGCAGCAGTCTGAGTCCCGGGAATATGGGCCAAGAACTCCTGGAGGGAAGAAAAGACAAAAAAAAGAACTCACAGGCCAGCTGTGCAAGAGCGCAAGCTGACTAATACGGAACAGTCCGCAATGCGGGAGGGAGCCCGCAGCACAGTGCCCTTTACAATAGGCTGGTCTTGCAAACGTGGATTAAAATGATGAGGCTAGAGCAGCCCAGACATCTGACTGGTTCAAGAAACACAGCCCTCCCTGCACTTCTACCTTGCAGTCAGACAAACCAAAAGGAGAAATAATGCTTTCTCCTAGGCCTGCTGCTTGCCTTTCTTTGGGTCTGCTGTCTGATTCTTATTAGGTCTCCTCTGGTTTCTTTGAGTTCTTTCTTTGTGGGTACCTTGCACCAGGGAAGTACCAGGGAGAGAGATGTGGCAGCAAATGTTTGGATCGGGAATAAAATGGCAAAGTAGCCAAAGGTTGGAGAGGTGGACCAGAGGCAGGCCATTACACTGAGAATCTCTGCTGTCCTAAGCGCTCTGAACGCTATTTAGAAGGCTGGCACCTGCATTTATCCAGCCCCCCCACCCCCCGCTTCTTCACCCCTCATAAAGAATATTGAGTGGACAGCTCAGCCAATGAACACTTAGTATCATCAAGAAATCTGGGTTTGTGCCGTCTTTTCAATTTCCGATGGTCGGGATGAGTTAACATTTCCTTTACATTTTTAATGGACAATGAGAGGAACAGAACGAATTGATCAGTTAGCTCACGAAAGGCAGAGTGATGTCAACCCCCACACGACAAGCTCAGTCATAAGTCTGCCTGACACTGGGTCTGAACGCCAGTGTCACGTGTTTCCTGATAAGAAGATGTGTTTAGAATTAAAAGTGAGAATTCAGTCATGTGAATGGTGTCAATGCTAGGTTTGATATATGTATAAACCTAAACTTACAAATTCATTTTTCATAAGGAATTTTAGAAGCGCTTTTACCTTGACAAAGCACTAACTCACTACTAGAATCTGAGTTCATTATGAAAAAGTCCCTCGACTCTTTGTGTTTTATAGTGCCCTTAAAACCAAATGTCACAGCAAGTGTTCAGTGCCGTAAAAGGCCCAACATGTCTCAAAATTTAAATGTCACAAATTATAATGTTGCACTTCTTATTTTTAAGCAATACTCTTCAAAATCAATTACATGAAAAGATGAAAATTGACCCACAATAAAAATGAGCTGAATTAATGAACTTTTTTTACATGTGATGCTTCACCAACGAGCAGAAGCTGCAGTGCTGGGGCAGGAAGGGCGGGGCTGGCAGGGCGATGTGACAGGGTCCTTGGCAGGTGGGTCTCGAAGGGACCCTGTGCCATCTCCATGTCCCCCAGCAGAGTCTGCATCCCTCCTCCTGCCCTGCCTGCTTTTTATCAGAAACTGAGTGCTGGTGTGTCTCAGAATCTGTCTCTCCTTCCACCAGCGGCATGTGCCTTCAGTTTGATTGTGCCACGGGCTGACCCTGCCAGGGGTCGTCCAGCAGGTTTCTGGTCCTTCCCACTCGGTGTTTTTCAAGAGAAGTTCTACTGGAACTGGAGGTGAAAAAGCTTCTCACTGTACACGACATGTGGCATCTCTGGCCCCCACTCTATAAACTCATTGAGATAAACCCAAAAATGCTGCAAAAATTGCCAATGCCCCCCAAATCTAGAACCACTGTTCCCCGTTAACTACAATACACACGAGTAGGTATGATCGCACTGCAGCAAAGGCCACTGGAGTCATGGACATCGCCCACTGACATCGCGTCACGAGCACGCTCATTCTTTAGCCTAGAGTTTCTCGACCTCCGCACTGTTGGTATCTTGAGCTGGATACGTCTTTGTTGTGGGGCCTGCCCTGTGCACCATAGGATATTTAGTAGCATCCTTGACCTCTACACACAAGCAACCCTTCCAGGATGACAACCAAATATCTCCAGGGATTGACAAACGTCCCCAGAGGTGCAGACTTGACCCCCCCTCACACACTAAAAAACCACTGCTGAGCCTGTAAGTGTGTATGTGACTACTTTTTACCAAACATAGAGGTAAAAAACACAGTCCCTATACACAGAGTTCAAAGTCAAGAGAGATGAGTAGACAATTACAAGATGGAGTAGCAGGTGTGATGATTCTGGCAAGCTCAGGTGCACCTAACTCAGAGTGAGGGATGGGGCGAGGGGCCAAGGAAAATAATCCAGAGAAAGCAGACCTCCGTGGGAACTGCAGAGGGTGCCGAGACAGCAGGGTGGGAGGCATGCCCATGAAAGCACAGGGCTTCCAGGAAGTGCGAACATTTCAGGACAGAACACGGGGGTGCAAGGAGTGGAGGACATGGTGCCACGTGAAGGGTCTCATCCACTAGGGGCCCAGGAATTTGATCTTGACTGTGAAGAAAGAGCACAGAACGCTGTGTAAACGTGGAAGAGAGACATCGGTGTCTGCATTTCACAAGCTCACTGGTATGGATGGGCGTCTGGACATGAGGGTGTAACGGGCCATGAAGAGACCAGAAAGGGGTCGGCCTACTTTACCGAGTTCTGTGGACTTCAATGAAATGACCCACGTGAGTGTCCATGCGCAGCATGATCTGTGATTTTCCACAAAGTCTCTTTAAAAACTGCCCCATGTGGTACAACTGGATATCAAAGATTGCCTCCGCTCTCCTGCGCCGGCATCAGGAACACCAGGGGCATTTCTAAGGGGAACGGCTGAGGCCATCAGCACCCAGGACGGCCGGGTTGTTGGAAGGAATGAGTAATTGTGAGACGACTGTGTGGGAGGAGCCACCATATGCGCAGTTGCTACAATTTTTATTTTAAAAAGTTATTATTTATGGCAAACAGTGTGGCAGTTCCCCAAAACATTAAAAATAGAAGCACCATGTGATCTAGCGGTTGCACTTCAATCCTAAAGAACAGAGAGCGGGGCCTTGGACAGGTGTTCGTGCAGCCAGGCCCACAGCAATGCGTTCACAGCGGCCGGGGCCGCGTTTCCTCTCACTGCTCGACTCCGGGCCCCTTTCCCTTTGCACGCGCACGTGCAACCTTGGAATCATCACACAAAACCTGATCGGTGACATGAAGACACCTGAACGCAACTTCAGATTTCTTTGTGGGTCTTTGGTCTTTAGGTTATGACGCAGGAGGCCTAGAAACTCTTTGTTTAAAGTCACTCTAAGTGTTTGAATATGCCACCAAACTATCAAATAAGGTTCATTTCATGTTTCCAGCTCTGTTGCCTTTCCCCGTTTCTTTCCTTCCTTCTACTTTGTATTCCTTTTTATTTGTCTTTCACTGTATTTTCTTGAAGACATAAGCAACTGGACATTGGCTTCCTATTTCTCTCCTTTGTTTGTGTGCACATGGCCTCAGCTTTCTTTTTCACTTAACAATAGATCCTGGAGGTCACTGCACTGCAGTCTGTTTTCTTGTTTCTTTTTTCAGAACTGCACAGCACTCCAGTGGGCGGATGAACCAGAATTCACTTAACCAGTTCCCACGCAACGAGCTTCTGTTTCTCGTCTTCTGCCACAGCAAACAGCGCTCCCGTGACTCACCCTATATCCCTCTGAATCTTCGAGAATGGCTATATATTTAAAGTATGTTGGTATCATCTTTTAAGTCTTGGCTACCTAGATATGCCAAAACTCCATTCCTTTAATATGTACTTCTTGAATTACTAGTAAAATAATCACATGATTCTTATAGTACATGTATGTATGTGTGTATTTTTATTTCTGAGTCAATGGTATTTTTATGTCATTTTTCAGGGTGTTTATATTTTTCTTACTGATTCTTAATTATTCATATGAGCCATGTAAAGAAGGTCATTTCCGTGAGGATAGAAGCCGGGTTTGTCTTATTCGGTATTATATTCTCAACACCTCACCTGGTATCCAGCAAACGGCTGCTCAAAAATATTCGGGAATAAATAAGTATTTCTAAAATTGTAATATATGTCCATATGTTTTCAAATGTTCTCAATTTAACAATTTTGCAACCTTGGAAAAGTTATTTGGCCTTCGTAAATCTCTGTTTCTTCCATGAAATGGAATAGTTCCTAAAGAATTGTTAATTTTTTTATTAATACATTTCCAGATACACAATAAGCACCCAAATTGTGTTACTTCTTATCATCATCATCATCTACACATCATTCATCAATATGGAATAATAAATTCAGACATTGTGTTTTAAGATGGAGCAAATGTTTTTATTGCCTGCATAGACAGAACTGTTGATGCATAATTAAAAAATAATTAATAAATAAGCCAAACGATAGTTTTCTTGCAAAATATTGTTTCAGTGATGTTTCTTATATTCAGGTTTTTTTATTCATCCCTGTTTATTAAGTATCCAATTGTAGTCTTGAAAGCAAGAATCAGTTACCAAAAGATGAAGAAGATAGGAAATAAGTATTAGTTCTCTTGATTTTCTTTTGAGATGGTAAAAATTTGGAGAAATGAAATAAAACATACACATAATCCAATATAGAAAATTCTTAAGGTCCCTCACAGTCCAAAACTTCAATATTTGTTTTCTGTATTTAAGCTCAGTCAGTATCTATAAATGAGGTAAGATTATTTTGGTTTGATCCAAAAATCTTTTTTTTTAAGTCCAAGTTTCCCATGCTAACAAAAAACTATTGTATAAATACCACAAAGAAATGCATAATTGCCATATAAACAAGGGAACAAAGGTTATTCTGGAAACAGCAGCAAATTTAATTTTAAGGCAACCCAACAGTAGGAGAAACACCTGGGTTTCCAGGTGCCCTTTGGAACGATGTGGACCCCGGCCCCAGCGCCATGGCGAGGACGCTGAAGCAGGCCAGGCCACAGGCAGCCACAGTGCTCCCCACTGTGCCTTCCCTCCCCTAGTGAGGTCACAGGGACAGGAAGAGCGACAGATAATCCACGGTGTACAAGGCACCATACCATGCACGAAAGAGGAAACCGAATGACATCCCCGCCCTCCAGTCCTGCATGGCTGGGAAGAGATAAGCCTCTCCTGAACCCGAATGTCTCCCCAGACTTCGTGCCATCTCTTCGCTCCCTACATGAAAGAACCGTGTTTATCGGCTGTCTTCCTTTCTTCCCCTCCCACTGCCTCTGAAAACCCCCCGCAATCCAGCTTCTACTCCTCATCGCACTGCTTAAAATGTTCTTGTCAATGTCTAAAAACAAACACATAAAACAATTTTCTCTTTTCTCAGCAGCACTGAACACAACCGCCCACACTTTTAAATAATATTTGTATTTTTAAATTACAGCTGACATACAACAGCACTTTGGTTCAGGTGTACGGCTCAGCGACTGGACATGTATATGCCTCATGAAGTGACCCTCCAATGAGTCTAGCTGCTCCCTTCCTGAGAGCCCGCCTCTTCCCTTCGGACGCGGCTCTGATGGCCCTTCCCTGGCTGCACTCGCACTCCTCTGCCCCACGACTGGGCACCGGGCTTGCGGACCTGGCCGCTTCGCCCTCTCCTCTCTCTCTACTCACTCCCCCTGGGAGCTATCACTCAGTCCTTTGGTGGTAAACACTGTCAAATTTGTATCTCTGATATGAATCTGAACTCAGACTGATTGCTCCTTTATTCAACTTTCCGTTCAACGCTGACACCTCAAAGGAAAGCCCAAACTAACTCGTTTAAAGTTAGGTGTTCAGTTCCCCAGCCCTGGTCATCAACCGTCCCCTCCCACCCTTCCCCATCTCCGTCAGTGGGTCCCCAGACACCTACTGCTCTTGCCAGACACCAGCATCTCCTTGACCTCTCCCTCATCCTCACTCCTCCACCCCAAGATGAACTCACCACCAAATCTCACCAAGGTACAGTCTCATCTCTCCCTCTTTACTGCCACCCCCACCTCCTAGCTCGACTCCTGAAATAGTCTCTCCCCCTCCCCCTTGGGCTCCTGCTCTTTCCCTAATCTGCTTCCCGCCCAGCGGCCAGGGAATATTTTTGGTAAAGTAAAACAGCATAGCATTTTACTGTGTTTTTGAATGATGTTAGTGTTTTATACCTCAAAAAATATTAAATCAACAAAAATGGAAGAAAAAACTAGAGTTACATGCCCACAGATAAACTTAACCATGTATCAAATTGAACACAAAACCACAAAGACAAATCAAAAAATAAAAATAAAAAAATCAATCCTATACAAATATCAAAGCATTACATTATTACTTGAAACTAATATAATGGTATATGTCAATTATATTTCAATAAAAATTTTTTATAAAAAGCTAATCCAAGTAACTGTACGATACAATAGTCTCACAGCATGTTATTGGTGTAATTTTAAAATAATAATGATAATAATAATAACTTAAAGCAATCTTGAACTTTACTAAAAGATAGTGGTATAGAAGTTGTAATTCTTGTGTATATTTTAGAATTGTAAAAATAATATTGTTGGAAACCAGAGTTTTCACCGTGGGAAAAAGGAAAAGAAATGAGGTGGATGAAAGAGAAGAAGCCTTTGATTTGAAGCAGATTAAAGGGTTTAAATAAACTCTCAGTGGATGAGTGGATGAGCGGATGAGCGGATGAATGGATGGATGAATGGACGGATATATAAGCTCCCTTAAGTCTGTACACTGAAAGGACCGGAGCCAAAGACGATCCCGAAGCAATGAACACAGCTGTCACGGCCCTAAATCCTGGCTTCCCAATGCCATTCTCCACCAAAAGCATCAGGCTCCTTCAGGAAACGGCTGATTTTTCCAGGCCAGGCTGAGGCGGGGAAAGTTCAAGCTCAGCCTGGACTACCTTGTTGGGCCAGAAAGCGAGAAAGTGCCCAAATCCTGAAGGGGACCTATCAAAAGGACTCAGGAACTGCCAGAAGGAGGTCTCACTTGCTGAATTTGGAGAGTTTGAGATGATGAATGATGATAGGAATTAGTTATAACCATCACATTAAAAAAAATGAAACTATGATTTGGGTGGTAGACACACAATGCAATATACAGGTCACGTGTCAAAGAAACGCACACTGGAAACCTGCATGATCATACTAACCAATGTCACGCCAATAAACTTAATTAAAAATGGACCTATGAAACTATGCTAACACGCACAGAAAAACCGCAGGGGCAGGGGGATAGGAAAGCTTTTCTTTACAGAAGAATGCCAATAAACAGAAAACTGCCATTTCACAGCCACCACTGCAATAAGCATTTTAGGCAAGAATCATCAATTTATGCTCCAGCCACTGACTGGAAGTTTTGGAGGGATGCAATAGTATGTAGAGTCTCCCAATTCTCCTCACAGCTGGTTTATTAAATACAAAGGGGAAATGGGTACCTTTACAATGGAGAAATCGGGGCGATGCCACCTGAACCAATGACCAAACTTAACAGCACCAACATCGACAGGGGGTGGGAGGTGACATTAAGCTCCTCTGATGTGGTACAAAATAAAGACACATTACTTAGGTAGTATCTATGCAAAAAAAATGCATAATCACTCATCTAATCTCAAGGAAACAACCTAAAAAAATCAGAATAAGGAACATTCTGAAAACGACTTTCAATGCCACAAAAGAAAACAAAGACTTGATAAACTTGCTCTAGAACAGAACAACTAAGAAATGACAGCTACAAGGAAGGTGTGGTCCTGGACTGAATCTTTGATCCGGAAAAACAGCAAAAAGCCTGGGCTCCGTCGCGTATTATGTGGGTGATGGGGAATTGGAATATACAGCAGACAACAAACAGCCCTCCACCGACGGCCGGTGTTCGTGTGTGTAATTATGGGGGAGAACGTCCTTTTCCTTAAGAGATATCTGCTGAAGGGAAACATGTCTTGATGTCTGCAACTTATTCTGAAACGATACCGTAAAATTTTAAAAAGTATAAATATGTGCAGTGATGATGTAATGTGGCAAAGTATTAAGAACTGGTGAATCTAAGTGAAGGCACACAGTATTCACTGAGTTATTTTTTGCAACTTTTTTGAACACTAGAAATTTTTCAAAAACAAAAGTTGAGGGGATAAAGAAGTAATATCCTGCTCCAAATTTGACAAACAAAAGACATCAGTGTGTCTCAATGTACTGAGAATTTAGCCCGAACTCCTCATGGTCTACCCATCTCTTCCTGGCTAACTCCGAGTCATTCGTTCATCACGCCTCAGATGAGAAGTTATTTCCAAGCCAGGAGGGGATCTCCCCTCTTTCCAACTTAGCACCTTGTACTTCCCATAACAATTATCAGTGTTGTTCATGTCTGTTTTTCCTTATCAGCTATCTTCATAAGGAGAGACACCAGTCTGTCTTTTGCCTGCTGTCTCCCCGATAGGCTGCAGAACACTGGGCACTGAGTCTGCTGTCATGGACGTTAGTGATGTCCAACAAATACGTCCAGTCTTTCCTGGGCAGATGGAGGGACTGCACTTTCCTCTCCCTTTGGAGTTAGGTGTGACCCTGAGGCTGGCCCTGAAAAAGAGGTCTGAGTCAAGAGGTATCTGCCAGTTCCCGGCAGCAGCTTAAGAGCTAGCCATGACCTTCACTCTCTCTCCTCCGCCCTTGACACTGGCAATGAGCAGCCAAGGTCCTGGGTGAGGATGCTGGGGAGCAGAGCCCTAGCCAACCCAAATCAGAGGTTCTACCATGCCTACCATGATACCCACATGCTTACCATGAGCAGAAGCCCCTGCTAGCCATACCCAACCCCCACTGACCACGTTGGATATGTAATGTGACCAAAAAATTAGCCTGATAAGCAAAAGGGATCTTGAGCTCAATTGTCACATCAGCACAAACTAGCACAGTTTAGAAGTCATCTGAAAACCTAAATATCCTTCACGGAGGATGGTTCCAGTAAGTTGCCCTTTACTCACGAGAGTGACATAAAAGGTCCGAGACGTTTCTAAACCAGAAACACAAAGATATGCACACATGAATGACTATACGGGTATGTGACAAAATATTCAGTTGGAAGTGAGGACCAAAGAGTCAGACAGGAGAGATATTAGATCCCAAGCAACTCCTGGAACAAACACATCCAGAAACTTCTAAATGGGATATAAAAGGGATCAGATGGCTCTGAACTCCCTCACCCAAAATGAAGACGGAATGGCATTCAGAATGAAAGGATGTCTGTGAAGATTTTTGGAGGGCACCATTGGTTTTTGGTGAGTCCTGTATTTCTCTACCCTCCAACAGTCGAAGGAGAAAGGCTTGCAGGGGGCCAATCAAGGACTTCACATGGCCCTGGCTGGTGTGGCTCAGTTGGCTGGGTGTCATTCTGTGAAGCCAAAGGTTGGCAGATCGATTCCCGGTCAGGGCACATCCCAGACTGGGACATGAGCAGGAAGCAACCAGTCGATGTTTCTCTCCCTCTCTTTCTCCCTCCCTTTCCTTCTCTCTAAAATAAATAAATGAAATCTTTAAAATAACCACCACCAACAACACAAGCACCCCACAGTTTGGGTGCGAGTGGGCAGCACACTGAAAAGGCAGGAGGCTGCTTTGTCCGACTCGTTCCCGGAAGAGCTAAAAGACCAGAGACCACTGGCCAGCTGCTCGGATGCAGGGACCTGGGAGACGCTGCAATGCTGAGTGCGGCCTGAGCTCCCAGAGGGCGCACCTGAGCGTCCATGTGGGCTGTGTGTGTGAGAGTCAGAAGGAGTTTGCTTCAGATCATGTCCGAAGGGGCTGCTGGGGCAGAGGAGGCCACAGTAGCGGAAAGCTGGAGTGGACATCAAGTTTCAGGAACTGTGAAAGGACCAGGTGGGACAGAGACACCACAGCCCCCGGCCAGGAAACTGCAGGTGAGACAGCGCAGCTGGGAGAAAGGGGTCTCTGAAGGATGTGCCCCAGGACCTCGGTGGAGAGAGTCTGCTGGGAACACGCACCATACTTCAAGAGCCCAGAGCCAGCTTTCCGCCAGGCTGGGCAGCACAGCACTTTCCTGTTCCTCAAGGCCAGAGGCATCGAAACATGAGCCGATGCGCAAGGGAGGACACAGTGACAAAAATCTGTGAGTCCTCACACCCACCTGCCGGCAGAGATGACGGAATGATGACACTTGGTTATTTTATGGAACTGGGTGTTGTGAAATCTGAATCAAGTCCATGGATTTTTCTCAGAGCAACCGAGGGACTGGTATCACCGGTGACCCGAGGTCATGGGTTTGCACACGTTTCCGTCTAGGGGCAGGACACAGCTCCTCTCCAGGGCATACCGAACAGGCTGGATGACAAGGACGCTGCTTTGTCCTCAAAGCCAGGACCCCAGACATCAGACTTCCCGTGCGTATAAAATATCCCGGGGAGAACACCCAAGACACTGCGTGGTAGCTGCTCCCGACCGAGGTACCGGGGACAGTGTGGGCTGTCCCTCATGTCACTGTGTGCTCTCTCCCAGTTTGTTTTTGTCTCTCTTCCTGCCTATGGGCAAGAAACAGACGCCACGCCGTGAAAGCACCCGCGTTACAGGTGCTGTGGTTTGGGGTGAGAGCTCCGATGCTCCGCCCCAGGTCCTGGCCAGGTCACGACCAGCCATGTCCTTCAGCACATTCACCGACCTCTCTGGGCCACTGCCATCAACGGCACAGGGACCATGACTGGGCCCGTCTGGTTGCTGTGAGGATGACGTGATCTAGTTCGCGCAGGGCACTAACAGCTGTATCTGGTACATGTGCCAGTGAGAGCTGGCTGCTGCTCCTACCTATCCCAGCAAATGGTAATCAGTTAAAGAGGGGAAATCTATCAGAAAAAAAAATTGGAATACCATTACAAACTAGCCCTCTTTTTCTTCTATGAGATGTAGGAAAGAGATTTAGTGTCAGTTAAATGGAAATAAGGCTGGGCAGTATTAAAAGTAATCATCTGAGAGACCAAATGCTTAAAGTCAGAAAATGATAATACCTGGTAGGCATCAACTTCATACACAGAAACACCACCACAAGCATTACAGCATGAGACATTCCAACTGGAGAGTGCTCAGGGAGAATACATTAGTCATGAGCTTGCAATACTGGAGCAGAAAGAAAAAACTTTTAAAAAGCACTATTTTTGGAGAGCGCTCCAGAGGCAGCTCCAGGAGAAGACCAGTGCTGTGTCTTTTGGTACAAAGGCACCACCTGCCCGCAGACGTCCATGTGTCCAAGGGGCAGGACATTGAGGATACGCAGGAGGAATTCTGCAGAAGGGCGGCCACACTCATTCAAGATGGAAGGTGTTAACCTAAAAAGACTGAAGACAACAGCCCGAGGGTGCCCGGGTGGTGGAGGACACCCCACTGAAAGTGCTTACACAGGGAAAGCAAAGCTCTCCCTGAGCCACACCCTGGGCATGTGCATCTGGACAGCCATCTGCCAGCCCAGCACAGAAGGCTGGGTCTGCACCTCTGGGAGGCCTGGGGCCAGAGGGCAATGCCTGTAAGCATCCCCGAGCTGCAGCCCCTTCACTGCAGCCCCCACTCTGTTTCTGGCAGGTAAGGGCAGGAGGAAGGCGAGGCTGGAGGAAGTTCAGACATTCCAGTGAAGCACGGAGAAAGTTCAAGGCATCGTGCATCTCAGCGTGAGAATAAATAAGGCCCCCAGAGGTGGAAGGGCCAGCAAACAAGTTCAGAGAAGGAAAATGTGCAGCACATCATTCCACAGCAGAACAAGCCTTTGTTGGGAAGAACCTGAACGTAAATGCAAGGACGGGCCAGGACTGGCCAGGCCTGCTATGCAAGGCTGTGCAGCTAGAACCCGGCTCACAGGCCTCCAGCTAAGGGGTCAAATGGTGGCTGAAGTCCAGTCCCCAAGTCCTGAGCCAGGAAAGAGTACCTTTTGGGGAAGGCCAGAAGGAAGAAAGAAAAACAAAACCCAAGGAAATCTAGTTAGCGAGTGGCAACAGACTATAACAGAAGAGCCCTAACTTGGGGTAACAGTTCCAGCTAGTATACATAAAGTGCTAACTAGATGTCCAGTGCCACGCCAACACGTGACGGGCATTCCCGCTTCATTATGATTACAGTAGTCAGAAAGGAACTGGTTGCTAGCAAAGACAGTCTCTCAAGCTAACTCTACAGGAAAGTGGGAAACAGAGCGAGTCTGGCTAAAAAAAAAGGAAAGGGAAGGAAACATAAAGCAACAGCCATAAAGCAAAAGACAGGCTTTCTGTGTGAACATCAGATAGAATGTTGCCCTGCATGGGGTCTTAGAGAATGTGACGGTTTCACCCCATTTTTTCTGTGACTCCACTCGTCTTCTACTTGGGGAGACCACACTGCCATCGGGATAATCAGTTTCCACTTGATGTAACTCCACTGTTTACAGGAGTTCAAGTGCACTCGCGTGTACAAGGTCAGGTAGCACAGCACAGTGGAAAAGCAAAGACTTGGACACCACAGGGCCTCGGCTAAAATTCTGAATTTCGTTCCTACTCTCTAGATGATTGTGGGCAAGAACTCTCCCTGGGTCTTAGTTGCTAAATCCATTAAATGAAACCCATTCTCCCCATTTCACAGGAGATAAAACAGAAGAAGGGATGTGACTTACACAAGGTCACATGATCGGTAAGCACTCGCCTGCTGCCCTCAGAACTCACTCAGGGTCACAGTCGTGGCTGGGCTGGTCCTGTTCTAAAGCTCGACAGGAACCTGCCTGTCAGTTATCCCCGATGAGGAAGTGAGAGAACACGTGAAACAAATAAAACCTCAACTGTCTCTGATGACAAACGCACCTTTCAGTCTGTCCAAAAGGAGATGAGGTCAAGAATACATCAAAGTAAGCTTCTTCCCAAATGATCCGAATTGGCTTAATGTTTTTGGGTTATGTATTTTTAAGCATTTCTCAGAAATATATAGTTTACAAATGCTAATAAATAACTTTTCATAACTTCAACCAAAACTAAGTAAACCCTACGGCTTACAAACAATCAATAATACAACTTTCATGTACATAGTCAAAGTACCCACTAAATTAAAAAGTGGATTTTGCCTACAGTGGAACTGTCTTGATTGAACATGTTTAAGCTAAAATTGTGCAGAACCACAAAAGTTCCGGGCTCCCTAAAATGACAGAACTTCGAGTAAGCCCATGTTGTGAGTGAGCACCCAGGTATCTTTTTCGGAACAAGTTCTTGTAAATTGTGCAAACTAAAAAAGATGTTAAATTCACAGGCAGCACTGAAGTGCAGAAGAATATGATAATGCCCCTTTTTTATTACAAAATCATAAGCATGTAATTCTGTAGCATAACAAAATCACACTCAAGCACACCATATGACATTTTAGGTGAAATGTTCAAATTAAAACTATAAATTATTATATCCATATAATTACTCTACCAACCATACTCAAGCAGGCATTAGTTCAGCCAGATCCTGTATTTAAGTATCAAGATCTAGAGAACAAAGACCCGGCTGGGTAGTTCAGTTGGTTAGAGCGTTGTCCTGATACACCAAAGTTGCAGGTCTGATTCCCGGTCAGGGCACACACAAGAAGCAACCAATGAATGTATAAGTAAATGGAACAACAAATTGATGTTTCTTTCTCTGTCTGTCTCTCTCTCTGTTTCTCTTTCTCTTTTCCTCTCTCTCTCTAAAATCAATAAAATTTTTAAAAATTTATAAAAAAGAGCTAGAGAAAAGAGACTCAGTTGGAGGAGTAGGGTCTTTTATTCCTAAGATCACTTTCAGAGACCAGACAACCAAAGCAAGAAAAAGATAACCTGCGTTTTAAAAAATAAGATAGAGTATATATTTAAAAGCAGCATAACAATAAATGCATTCACTAAAATTATTCTATAATAGTTAAAAGCACACTGGCATAAAGTTATAAACATTTTGGTATAATTGTTTTGATGCAAAAAAATCCAACATAGAAATAAAATTATTTAAAGTATCAATTTTTTACTTTCTAAACTCTTGAGATTTTGCCAAAATTTTTAAAATATCATTAAAGAGGAATTTAACTAAGAACAATTTTCTATTTAATAAGGTAGAAATCAAGCTACTCATAAACCATAATTAGGTAGAATTTAAGGGTTCTGATCATATGCATACATCAAATTTTAACAGTAGCTATGCAAAAATGAGCCCATATGTGCAAGAAAACCAATAAAAGTATAAATATTAGCATGGTTTGCAGAGGAATGAGACTGGAAATGAAGCACATATCGCTGCTGGTACCAGGAAATGCTAGAAACACACAGTGAAGTAGACAGTATAATGCTAGTTGGAACAGAAAGAGATGCAGGTTGATTTTACTTCCACCAGTTTATTACAGATGCGATCAGTGCTAACCACATGAAGAGTGCTCTGCCAGGTACAAGGAAAACCAAGACAATCAACAAAGTCAAAATTCATGCCCTCAAAAAGCCCATGATCCAGGAGTAGAGAGGTGAATACATGATCCAGCAACTAAGTATAAGGCAGAATTCAAAATGTTCGGTAGTACTAACAGTAAATCTAGAATAGTGTAAGGGCAAGAGAGAAGAGAAATTCAGCCTAGCTGAATGGAATTAGGGACCCCTAGACAGAGACAGCCATTCCATTCGGCTTTAAGGGATGGACTTTGGCAAGTGAACGATGGAAAATAAAACGGGAAGAAAAAAAAAAGGCCCGCCCATATTGAGCCATCACGATGCACCAGGTACTGTGAGACGTGCTTTAATCCATTCGGTCCTCCTGGTAGCTCTGTCATGGGGGTACCACTAACCCTGCTTTACAAGCCAGCAAGCTGAAGCCCGCTCAAGCTCATATGCCTAGTAGGTAGAAGCACGAGGCTGGAATCCAACCTCGCGCTCCTCAGTCCCTGCTCACTCGGCTGTGCTGCCCCTCTAAGCAGGGAGAAAACACTGGGACCCACAGACCAAGGAGAAACCATGGACAAGGGCAAGAAGAAGAAACCTAAACTTATGAAAGGGCTTCCATGGACCAGCCTCAATATTAAGTGCCTTTTACGTGACATTTTATGTATTTTTCATGGGAAATAGCCATTCCCACATCTCTTTTAAGGATGAAAAAACCTAAGGTTTAGAGAGGTCAACTATCAGGTCAAACAGCTAAAAGTAGAAAAACAGAAATTTAAACCAGATCTGAGTCCAATCCCAGGTCAAGTGGGACAGAGATGGCTTTATGTGCAGTATCCCAGTTAAGCCCCCAAATAACACTACATCCGGTAGTATTTTTCGCTTTACAGATAAGAAACTGAAAAATCAGATAGGGTCAGTCACTTCCTCAAGGTCACAGAATTGGCAGGAGATGGACCCAAAATTCAACCAAGAAACTTGACTTCAGAGCCCGATAAACTTTCAGAAACGCAAGAGCCAAATCACAGAGAACCTCCAACGTTGAACTCAGAATCCCTCAGCCATGCAAACTCATCGAAGATTTTCGCTGTGGAGATTATGGTCAAATTATGTTTTCAGAATAAAATCTTTCAACAGACATATCTAAATTAGATTCTTGGCACATAAAGTTTAATAGGACATGGAGCACCTTACCTGAACAGCTTTTCAAATAAGGTTAACCATTGTTTCACTTAGGTGATTTAATTTACCTTAGAAGGTCATCTATGTAGTTATTCGGCAGGCACTCAATTACGGTGACCTTACTGAACTGTCAGCCCCAACTAGGTGTTGCAGCATAAACTACATCAGATTGACCCATCGTTATATCTTTCTACAGGCTTATTGACATAGGGGTGTGGAAATGGCAAGTTGAGTAACTGATCATTGAACCTGCCTTCTGAAAGCAAAACAGAAAGGGAGGAGAGCGCGGGGAAAATCAACAACTGAAATAGGTTTTAACACTTCATTTTGCCTTTTGGCTAGAATGTACAAACATCTTATGCCAAACCTTACCCTGTGCTAACCAGCTGAGAGGCCTAAAACCGTCCACCTACAAAGCAGGCTCAACACTCCCGAGCGACAAGCAAAGTCTGACTCATCCTAAAAGCCAGCATCAATTCTTAATTTGTCCCAGACCCCGCAAGTCCTTTCTAATTCTTTTCCTGCCAGTGAGTCCCGGTCCCTCTATCCCTGCACTTTCTCTCTCTCCCAAATTCCTGGGGACCTTCCCCATCCCACCTCCTGAGAATAAATGCCAACCCATTTCACCAGGACGCAGCCTCGCAGGCTTCAGTGGCTTTCTCCCCATCTTCCCTCCGTCCCGTCTACCCGGAGCTCGGAGCTCCCCACTCACCAGGTGCAGGGCCAGGGGCAGCAGCAGCAGGAACAGCCACAGGTAGAGGTGGAAGCTGTTGGTGAACTTGCTGTGCTCTGGGTCGTGATACCAGCCCCCGGTGAGCGCGGCCCACACGCCCTGCCGGAGCAGCTGCAGCACCTGGGACACCATGCCGGCTGTCCCCCGGGGTCGGCACCCCGCGCTGCCCGCTGCTGCTCAGGCCCCCGGCTCGTGCAGCTCTAACACGCGGGCCACCGGTCCGCGCCCCCGCCGCCACCGCCGTCCCCTCCACCTCCCTCCGCCCCACTACTGAAGCGCGAGCCGCCCTTCTGCCGGGACCCGCACACCGCAGCGCCGCCACCGGCTGCTGCCGCCGGGGAGGTGAGCGCCATGTCCGAGGGAGGAAGGATTTTCCCATGGTGCCCCGCGGCGGCTATTCGGAGGATGTGCCAGAGGCCCCGCCCAGCGCCCGCCCAGTCCTCCCGCGCAGCGCTTGCTGAGGGTAAGGAGGTTTTGAGAGACCCTCCAGCCTCTCTTCTTTTCGCCCCACCCTTCTACTGGGGGCATGAAAAGCTTAAAAATCAAAGATGTTCTCATGCATAAGACATAAAGTAGAGTATGCTCTTTTGCCTTTTTCTGTTTTGCTGCCTGCACCAAAATGTTTATGTAACTCAAATCCTGTCACAGGTCACTCATTGTAATTTCTTCCGCTGAGCATTGCTTGCGTAGCTTCATCCTCCTGAACGCACCACTCACCTCAGATGCTCTGCTCGGCTCAGTTCTACTTGTACCTTTGGCATCGACCTTTTCCCTTCCTGACCTCCTCCTCCCTGTTCTCCAGCTTGGCAGGTAATGAAGATAACCACTTTCCTGGAATAATTTCAGGGAGCTCGGTTAAGCTATTTGCCTTTTTTTAATATTTCCTAGAACGTAATCTCAGGCATCATCTGGCTGTTTGGAACATTAGTCTTCAGTCTTTCTATGCTTTTTAGGGAGGAAGACCCATTAGAAGATATCATTGAACTAATAATAATCTTTAAGCTTTTCTAATATTCATAATTCATAGTAGATAAATTTCAGATTGTCTTCTGAAAGCAGGTTTTGGAAAAAAGGGGTAAGAAGGAATTCATCTTCTTGGGTTTCAGATTCTTGCATAGAGCAGGTTTTGGAAAAGGAGGAGGTAAAAGGAAATGTGTCCCTTCGGAGCAAGCGGAGGAAGTTCTGTATGATGTGAGGCCTGTGGGGAAGGATGAGGACTAGAAGGCTCTGAGATCCCAAACATGTCTTTCCTGCAGCATGCCTGCCTCATCTGTCCCAAGTACCTCTTCTCTGGTATGTGCACCTGCATGTGCCCTGGCTGTGCACTGGTCTGCAGCACTGTTTTCCCGTAGCTGCCTTGGTCAGTCCCAATACAGGAACACCAGCCTTCCTATGCTCAGATGAAATGTGTGTGTGTTGGTGGGGGGGTGGGGGAGGTTTCATTCTGAGGACCTGATCTTGGACATGAAAGTCCACTCAGACTGCAAAGTCTCACACTGGTGTGTATTCTTTCAGCCTTCACCACTCTTTGCTCTGCAGTCATCTGCAAGAATGACTAACCACTGTGGCCAGTGTGGCTTGGTTGACTGGAGTGTCGTCCATAAACTGAAAGGTTGCAGGTTCTATTCCTAGTCAGGGCACATGCCGGGTTGTGGATTTGGTCCCTGATCCAGGCGAGTATGAGAGGCAACCAGTCAATGTTTCTCTCCCTTTTTTCTCCCTCCCTTCCCTTCTCTCTAAAATCAGTGAGCATGTCTTTGGGTGAGGATATAAAAAAAAAATGATTAACCAAAATGTGATAATGCTGCTTTCTGTGTTGGAACGGTAATTTTCTCAAAGACACAGAGGGTGCTTGCTTTTATATGGCATCAATGCTTGAAACTTACCAGGTGCTCTATAAATGTTGAATGAATGAATGAATCAATCAATCAATCAACTCCAGCAGAAAGACCCACACAACAGAATCACGTCCATGCAACGGGTCTGCTCCTGCACTGAGGAAGTGCCCCTGTTCATGGGCTCCTGATTCACCCAACATTCATTGAGCATCTTCGTGTGCCAGGCATTTGTCTGAAGACTGAGAAAGCAAATATAAGTAAAATATAGTCCCTACCATGAAGGAGTTCACAGATTACAAACAAACAAGAAAACTGTGTGCTGTGATAGGATTTTCGGAGGAGTTCACTGAGAAGATGTGACTGCAGGTGGACCCAAGAGTTGGATTCTGGCAAGAGGAAAGTCCTTACCAACACCCACAGGCGCCCCTCCCCCTCATGCTAGGAAGGATGTTTGTCCAGTGCACCATTCCTGCACTAAGAAACACTTCGAGGGTGCAGCTTTGAGAGAGTAATGTGTCATTGAGACCATCTGGACTGATACATGACTAAACCCCTTTAAGGCCTCTATATAAACTCTTAAAATCCTAGCATGTGGGTGTAGAGGTCTACTTGTTTCGTGGTACCTCTTTTCTGAATTTCAGATTTATATCCACTTGGGGGCCACTCACTTCCAGGCCCTCAACGTGTTCAAACACATATCATTGGCTTCTCTCCTGCTGCATGTCCCTTATTGTACTTTCCATACTTTGGATCTTGGTTGATAAAACCACAGTCCACCTATCCAATCATTTAGAACCTGGAACATTTCTGGGATTCCTCCTCTGTCACTACCATGTCCCATCAATCATGAAGTCCTATCAATTTGATCTCCAAATGATTATTTTTTAAAAGATTTTATTTATTTATTTTAGAGAGAGGGCAAGGGAGGGAGAAAGAAAAGGAGAGAAACATCAATGTGTTGGTGCCTCTCGTGCGCCCCCTACTGGGGAACCTGGCCTGCAACCCAGGCATGTGCCCTGACCAGAAGCTGAAAGGGTGAACCTTTGGTTCACAGGATGGTGCTCAATCCACTGTGACACGCCAGCCAGGGCTCCAAATGATTATTAACTACATGTGCTTTGCTCTGTCCCTACTACCACTGCTTCAGGTCATGTCCTCAGGACTTCTCGCCTGGACTACCTCAGTGGCTTCCTCATGGGTTTAGTATCTCCAGTGTAAGCCCTATATCAAGTGAGATCCATCCAGGAATAAAGAGCAACTCTGGCTTTTAAATGGAGATAATTTTACATGGGCAATGGGGAAGCTGAGAACATACACAAAAAATGATGAACCACCCAGAGATTAGCAACGGAGAAGCAGGACTCCTCAAGCTGGAGGAACAGTGAGAGGAGGTGGTGCTGTGGGAACCGAGAAGCCCAGGATGGGCCGCGAGAGACAGCGCCAGGTGGGGACAGGCTGGAGGGTCGGAGCCGGCAGGTCATGCGGCTGCCAGGGAGACTCCACAGAAAGGTGATGGTGGGGGAGTACACGCGAACACCCTGACTTGTTCTCTCCTGCCTTCTGTCTCCTACCTGTCCTTTCCACTGGCCAAACCTGCCTGGAAGCCGTAGTGCAAGGAAGTCTGGGAAGTGTAGTCATCTGTGATACATATCAGAGCAGGTGAAGGGGAAGCCAACGTGATTTATATAAAACATAAATCTGACCTGGTTACTGCTTCTTAAAATTCTTTCCATCACATTCTGGAAAAACAAACAAAAAAGAGTTGAGAGCTCCCCAAGCCTGGCCTTCATTTAATCCCTTCAATCCCATCCTTGGAAACCCAAAGTGCTCGTACAGAGGGGGGCAAAGTAGGTTAAGTTGTTCTTGTGGAAAATAATACATGAATTAATAAATTATAACGCAAGAATAAACTCCGCATTTCGTGTACTCATAACTGTGAACCTACTTTTGCCCCACCCCGCATTTCTCTGCGCACCTTGGGATGCTTCCTGTCTTTCTGCCTTTCTCGGCAAGTCAACATGCATGCGCACGCATACACACAGTGCTGGGATTTTGAAGGGGATTATAATTGCATCTACTAGTACATTTTGAGTGAAATGACACCTTTTCAATGTTGCGCCTCTCCATTGATGAAGATGTATCCCTTCACAGATTGAGATCTCTCAATAACATTTTATAGTTTTGTTGGCTGAATTCTTTCACATTATTTACTGACAGTGTTGGCCATGATCCAACTGGCTAGGGGTGAGGGAAGTAACGTAAAAATTGAAATGCCATGGAACCGGAAATCACTGGGATTGATATATTAAAATAATATGGGAACTGGAACAGCACCGCTTCATGGCGAGATGCACATCCAGGCTTCACTGAGTGGGAACTGCTTGCTAAGTAAATGTGCTTGTCCCCCAGTCCTCCTGTGGGCCTTATGGTTGGAGAGGAGACAGTGAGTCAGCTGTGTTTGAGAAACCACAACATGAACAGGAGTTGGGTGGAGTAAGGCGGCTTTGCAGAGCAGAAAATCCCAAATGTGCTTGGCTTCCCAAGGCCTCTTTTACTACTTCCTCCTGTCGACTACAGCTCTAAATGGACACGGACCTCTTTGAGTTGTTCCAGTGGAGGATGAAGGTGTGGCCATGCCCAAGAGCAGACCCTGGAGAAGAAACAGAAGTCATCTAGAGCCCTGCACAGGAGTGGCTAATGAAAAGGTCCATGCCAGCCTTTACCTTGGTGGAGGCCAGGGGGCGGGGGCGGGGGGGGAGGGGGTTGCTGTTTCCCACTGAGAAGAGTGAAAGAGGTACTTCTGCTGCTCAGAATCCATGTTGCACAAGGAGAGCCCGCATCTGCCAATCCGATTTTGGTCCATGGGTTGCAGTCGGTAGGTAGCCGGACTGCAGGCCCGTTCTTGCTCACTACCTGTTCTAGATGAAATACTCTTTGGACTCTCAGAAGGCTCTAGGTGTGGGCAAATGGAAGAAGTGGTACCCACTAGAGAAGGGAAATAGGGATTGATAAAATGTCTCGCAGAGGTAATGCTAGCTACTAGTGCTCAGTACTTCAGAGAACCTCATTTAAAAATATGAGCAAAAAAATCAAAACCTAACAATTATTAAAATAAGTGAAAGTTCAGAAATGAAGCACGCTGAGAAAATGGGCCCCACTAAAATAGAACACACTATGAGAACAGAGAGGGCTTTCAAATTATAATCACCGTTCCTTGTGAGCTTTGAGGGAATATTGCATTGATTAAAAACTATAACAGGGCCTTATTCAAGAGGAGTAATTTGAAAGAAGAAGAGAATTTGGGCTATTAACAGAGCTCTTGATGATCAACAAACACTTTCAGAAAACAGAGAAGGAAGAGTATTTGCCAACTTGATTTGCAAGGCAAGTATTTCCCTCGTGATAAGAAAACTACTGGCCATTCATTACTTTTCTATAACAAAAGCACAAATCCTCAATAAAATGTTGGCAATCTGAATCCAATAACATATAAAAAAGATTATATACGCTGATCAATTAAGTTTCACCCCAGGAGTTCAAGGTTGGTTTAATATCCAAAAATCAATTACCATTTTTGCCATGTATAATGCACTCCTGTGTAAAATGCACACCCACGTTTTTGGCCCAAACTTTCAGGAAAAAAAAAATCTTTCATTTTAACTTTTAATTCAATCTTTTATTTATTTATATTTAGAAACAAAACTGATTATCATATTCCAGGGTATTATTTTGCCTATGAGTATTGTTATTGCTTTCTAGAGTTACACTTTTAATGAATAAGCATAAATAAAAGAATTAAAAACATTTATGTAAATATGGAATTAGTTCTACCCATGAATATTGCACATCCTTATTTTTTCCTCAAAAATTTGGGCAAAACAGTGCACGATATACATGGCAAAATACGGTAAGTATCTGATCCATTATTGCAGAGTGTCACAACTAGCTGCTAACTCCTGCACACCCATCCTCAGAGCTGCCGGAAGATGCACTTCATCAAAATGATTGAATGTGCCAAGGAAGAGAAAGTCACGAGACCCAAGGGACAAGCTATTGAAAAAGGAAAGCGAAAATAAAGAAGATCACAAAACAGCAGGGCTAGAGAATGATCTATCCAGAGAAAGGACCAAAGTGGATCTTGAATGTTGTGTCTTTAACAATTTTAGGTCTGTTCAAATATTTCATTTCTTTTGACTTTTTGATAAATTTTATTTTTAACATTTGTCCCAGCTCCTCTAATTTTTTAATTTATTGGTGTAAAAGTGCCTCTATCATCCTCTTGTGATTTTAAAAAAATATCTGTAAGATAAGTAGTGATGTGCACCTTTTCATTCCAGAAGTCTGCTACTCGTGCCTTCTCGCTCCTTCAGGGTCACTCCTCAGGGATTCATCAATTCCATGGATAAGTAAAGAACAAATTTTTTACTTTGTTGAGCCTCTCTATCAAGTGTTTGTTTTCTATTTTGTTAATTTCTGTTCTTATCTTTGTTTCCCACTCTTCTATTATATATTTGAGCTTAATTCATTCTTTATCTGACATCTTGAGATGGATGCTTGGCTCGTTTGTGTCTTGCTCCCCTCCCCATATTGTGTACGGTTATGCCTATAAATTTTCCTTAAGCATTAGTTGCATTCTACAAATTTGGATGTATTTTTATTATTGTTCAGTTCAAAATATTTTCTAATTTCTAATAGAATTCCTTTAACCTGTGGGTTATTTAGAAATATGTTGCTTTAAAATATGTATAGATACATAAGAGCATTTTATAATAATGTATGCTATTTCATTGAATTCCAGAAAACATACTCTGAATTATTTCAAAATGTTTGTTGAGACTTGACTTATGACAGAGAATATGGTCAGTTTTGTAAATGTTTGTATGTGCTTACAAAGAATTTTCATCTCTACCTTTACAATGTGGTGTTCTAAAAATGTCCATTGGTTGAATCTGATCATGATTTGCTGAAATGATTTATATCCTCACTGACTTTTTTGCCTGATTTTCTATTAGTTACTGAGAGAGATGTGTCATTTTCTTTTCAGGTTCTGTCCAATGCAAACACAGCCTTTTACAAACTATTTAGAAAATAGATCATGTTCTTTACCATAAATCAAACCTCAATAAATTCCAAAAAACTGAAATCATTCAGAGCGTGTTCTCTGGAATTAAATGAGAAATCAAAGAATGTTAGAAAATTATCATACATGAAAAATATATATAATGTATACCTATAAAAACATACACATTATATTACACATGATATAGATCATGTCATTAGGTACATCCAACTAAAGATTATTATATCTTGCTAAAGAAATTAATCTTTCATAATCATGCAGAGTCCCTCCAATAATTTTTACCTTAAATTCATTATTGTGTGATAATTTAATCACATCAGCTTTCTTTTGGTTAGTGTTTGTATGGTATACATTTTTGCATCATTTTACTTTCAACCTTTTTGTACCCTTGAGTTCTAGGTTTATTTCTTAGAAGCAGCGTATAGTTAGATTTTAATATTTACTTCACCGGATAATCTTTGCTTTTTAATTGAGATGCTGGGTCTGCTTACAGGTAATTATATTTGGATTTAATCATATTACCTTATAAATAATTTGCAATTAGTCCTACTTCTTCTATTCTCTTTCTTAGATATTTGGGATGGATTATGTTTTATCATTTGAATTCTCCCTATATTAGCATAGCAGTCACAAACCCTTAAACCTTTCTTTTAAAGGGTCAGAAATATAAATCGATGTATTTCTGGAGGTGGAAGTAGACAGTAGACAGGACAATGTAAGGCCGTGGAGAACACATGCAGAGAAGTAGCAGAGAGGAGAGCAGGCACGGCGTAGGTATTATTCTACTGTGCAGGAGGTGGAGGTGGAGCAATATTTCTTTATAATGATGCAGGAATTTCACAGGTTAGCTAGCACAAAGGCGGGGCCACCTGCAGCCAGTAGGCACAAAGAAGTATGGAAACGAGGACAAGACTGTTTAGGAGAAGCTCCTAACATGTAGGAAGCTACCCCTTTACTCCAAGGTAACCCAAGATCGTCCAAATATGCTTATCTGTGCATGTAACATAAATAACATTTTTGCATTCTTTTAACCTCATATTATAACTCAAACAATCAAGTTCGAAGGAGAAAACACTGTTTATTATTATTGATTATTATTATTAACTACTAAGAAGGAGGAGGAAAAGAAAAAGCAGAGTGGTCCTTCCTCAGTTGTAACGCTAGGTGGCCCCAGAACCCTGCTCCAAATACGGTAAAAGGCCCTGCCTCGCCGGTGTTACAAAGCAGGAACAGACTTGAAAGGAAAGCTGAATTCAATACTCCAGAAATCTCGACCCCCAACGACAGTTCCGCTTTTCTCTGATTACACTGTTCCCATCCTATAAAGGTCAGTGTGTACTGTGTGTGTGTTTTATGGATGACTGTTATTAGTTATTTAAAACAATTTTTTTTTCTAAACCTTCTATACAAATTAGTGTTCCTGGAGAACAGATTAGAAATAATGAAACCCAAGCTATAGTCTAAGTTAAAATTCAAGAAATTTCCAGAAATAAAAGAGGACTTCACCTAAACATTAAAAGAGTACATCATGCCCCCACTCCCAAAATAAGAAACAAAAATTTACCCCAAGATAGATGGAGGGCAATCAACACTGGCAGTCACAGGCCAAGGACCTTGGTCAACTCACTGTCCCACAAAAACAATGAAAATATAGGCAAAGCAGGTAAAACCAATCACTTCCGAATCCTGGAAATGAACCAAAGCCAAGGGTTGCGGTGCCCCCATAGTCCTAACTATGTCAGAACATGCTGTGGATACAACACAGCAGTTAAAGAGAATGAGGCAGCTCTCCGTGTCCAGCTGTGAAATGATCCCCCAGATACACTAAGGTATAAATAAACATATATCCGTGTGAATCAACCTCTGGAGAGATACAAATTAAACTCTCAGGCCGGGAAATGGATGGCTGGGGGGTAGAGGGAGTCTGAGGGAGAAATTTAACTTTTCAAACTATCCTTTGTATGTGTAAATTAAAATATACAAAGTTTAGTTTATTTTAAAAATACGTATGCAGAAGAGAATTAGAACACACACACAGAGGATTTTCTAGGTTCTTTCTGGGTGGATTATAAACCCAGAAAGCACTAAAAGATAGTGGCAACTAACTGAGAGAATAAAAAGTTGCTGAAAGAATATTAATTTCACTTACAAAGTAGATTTAGAATCCATCTAAGTAGGGAAAATATGATTTCCAGGAATGAAGTTAATATTAAGAACAGTTAATATCGAGTATAAGTATCAGCTGGGACTCAGATTCTGCCCGTTGAATAAATTCATCAACATTTTTCAAACTCTTTAATTTTAAATCTGTGAGAGTCTGACTGAGGTTTTTTGTTTTTTTTTTTTAGGGTATTCTTCCTGTTATTATAGAAAACCAGTTTACCAGGATCATTACCAGATAAGAAAACACCCTGAAAGAGAGCCTTACTGGAAGTTTCCACTCACTGAACCTTCAACTTGATCACACGACTCGAGGGACGAAGAGGAAGACTTCGTGTGATCCTGTGACACAGCAGCCACCACGGAAAGGACTTTACATTTATAGGGCACATGTCAGCTCTGAAAGTGCTTCACCCTCCTCGGCTCCTGGGGACAACACGACAACCCAAGCAGGTGACAGTGGCACCCCTAAAACTCGGAGGGCCACATCACAATGCAAACACTGTGGCTTTGGGTCCTGGAACTTCCAACCAAGATTAAACTAACATTGAAGCGAGAGAAATGGAGGCAACAGGGTAGCGGATTAGCTGAAATCAGTAAGTTCCACATCTCGGTCCAAAAGAAGGAAAGGTCAGCTGGCTTCATTTAACAGTTCCGGAGAAATTTCAGCAGAGATTTTAAAAAGCTGAGAAAAAGAGATCGTTTCATGACAGAAACCTGAGCGGCAGAGATGGGTGCTGAACCAGCCTACATTTGAAGCAGTAATTAGAAAAAAAAAATACTTGTAATTATTTAGTGTTTTTCTTCTAAGAATTTCAAAAGAGCTGCTTATCTTTATTATCTCCTCCTCATATTCTTCAGGGGGTATGTTCATATTCTCCTAGCTTTATATACAGATTACCAAATCAGAGAGTTGAAACAAGGGCGCACAGTTACAGAAAAGTCCGTGGGTAAGTTTGATCTTTGTCGTGTGTCATGGTCTAGTTCAGGAAGGTTACACCGCCAGGCAGAGCTGATACGCAGGAAACTGTTCATTTCACGGAGAGAAGAGAAATCAGCATTCTAGAGTAAACGAAACCAAATTTGACCCATGAGTCCAAGAATTGAACGTTCTGGTCAGGAACGTGAAAGTACTGTGCGTTTTCTAATGTAACTAGCAAGCTGCTGGGACGTCATGAAAAGTAAACATAGCTAGTTTATTCACTACAACCTCAGGAGGATGGCTTCTGCTATTTTTTAAATGGTCTTTGTCCTCCGTCCTCTGCTTAATATTCCTAGCAAGTTACGAAGAATTAGTCATTATATTTGAAAGGAGTCCAGTAAGTTATAAATAAAATAAAACTAATTTCGATAGGACAAAATGTACAAACATGGCAACTCAAAGGGGAAGAGCAACCTTCCTATCTCAGGTCCAAGGTCACGAGCCTTGTAGCTCTCCTTCAGGAGGCATGTCTTCAGGGGTTCCAAGGAGACCTTGGCTTTCTGAGAGCACTCAGATTTTTACATTGTTGTCCTATTCAGTGAAGTAGCTCATTGTCCGTGCATGTGAGCAGCCCTGTCTGTTATCTGCAACTTTAAGTATGGGCAGGCAAGACTCCAGTCTCGCCCACTGATTAAAGTCACAGAAATCCTAAAAGTCACCATCACTCTATCGCCGAAAGCCAGCGGAAACGTGGAGAACAGTAACCTGACACTGGATCTGAATTCAAAGCCTCCATGCATACAATACAGGCCAGCAAGTGTTAACTTATTGCTGCTGTATCATTCTCGTTGCTATTCCTCGTTTTACCCACATCTTGAAACTCAAGAACAGGAAGCCAGGAAACCAGGTTTGGAGGAAAAGGCTAGTTTATAATCTCAGCACATTCAAAAAATACTTCTACTTTTCCCTACCCCACCTTCGTGGAAGGAATAAACTGGGCTTTTCTGAGAAGGGGAAAGTCAGCCTAGATTGTAACTCCTTTGTATTTATTCACTTAACCTTTCTTCAAATGACTACTGGTCCAATTCCTTTTTCTCCTCCAAATTTTTGTTCAAATCTCACCTTCTCGATGGGGCTGCCCTGTCCATCCCGGTGACACCCCACCGTCACCCACATGCCTGACCCACCGCGTCTTGCTCTCACTGTTGTTTTTAAACAGCAGTCACTAAAATCTGACGTGCTGTGTAATTTATTGTATTTACCATCTACTGCTGCTAAAATATAAGTGCCCCGATGAGAGAGAACTTTGTTTTGTCCACTTTGATACCTCAAGTGCTAGATGATTACCTGACACTCCCAAAGACTGGTGCTGAACAATGAACCACTTCTCTCTGTGTTCTGTCCCGTCTGTATTACAAAGTATCTGTTGCTATTATTACTTGGTTTTATTATAGCATGGTTTACAATGCATAAACAATAATACAGAATAAAAGTTATAATTCATCACATACGTGTATAATTTGGTTGACTCAAAAAGCATTATTTTTTGAGATATGATATGCCCCAAAGCCTTAGAAATTACCATGCCAACCTTTAGTTCTGACCACTCTGAAAAATGTTTAATTTTGGTTGACAGATGAAATGATCTTTGACAAAGAAAAATACACCAAATGGAAGCCTCCCCAAAAGGATAAATAGGCTTTCTGTTGAAATTTCCTTCCTGATGGGTCCTCTATGAACAGTCACTACTGCTAAAATAATAAGAGCTGATATTTGCTAGCACTCATTAAGTACTATGCTTTAAATACTAGCTCAATAAATCCTTAAAACACCAGCGTGGGGGCACATGCTACCGTCCTGCCATTCTGCAGAACAGGTGACAGAAGTACAAGACTCAGAATCACGCAAAAGTGTGGCAAAGCCAGAAGGGGACCCAGTCCGTCTGCAGACTTGCTGCTAATAAGCATCATGGCGCCATCGTCCCTTCCGGTTCGTGAAGGGTTATACCAAATCACACCGCATCATAAAATGTCACAAACACACACGCAAATGCACTCCAAGGTAAGTAATGACAGTGGCAGTTCCCAAGTTCCAGGATGTCAATCAAAATGCGTTTAGTCTTGAAGTCTGGCCCAGGACCCGATAGGAGCAGAGGAGCCATCCCCACTGAACTGCTAACCTGTCCCCAGTGTTCTGTAGATTTTATCCAGAAGCACGGAGGTCTGAGGAAAACAACTGAAAATTCTGGAAAACAGTTTTTATCCACCGATTTTTTCCATTTGTTAAAGAATTCACACCCAGTTCTTGAGAGAATATTTTTCCTTATCCCTCTGTCCCACCTCTCCAGGGTTTCTCGTCTCTTCTCACACCCAGACACGCTGGCCCATTTTTCAAGTCCTCTCTAATCACGCTTCCTTTCTCGCCTCTTCCCAGGAAAATATCCTTTCCTGGAGCTGAGTAATCTCGGTGGCCCATGAATGCCATAATCTGTGTTCTTTCTTCTTCATCCTCGCATGACCCCGCCCTGACTCCCCACTTACCCACCCCCGCCAGCCCTGGGAGCCCACATCGACTTCCCACTCATCTGTCAACGAGCCCGTAGTGTGGGCCAGCAGCCGTCCTGGGACTTTAGCACAGAAAGGCCTGTGTCCAGGACCTGGGCCCGCTGGTCGCGGCGGGTACAGCCTCCCTTCTCACTGATATCACGACCTCTCAACTACTCCATACATTCTACAAAATACGTCCTGTCCCCTATGGCCATCTCCTCGTATCTTTAGTCTCGACTCGGTAAGCTCCTTGGTGTCCAGAGCAGCTCTAGGTTAATCTCACCATCCCCACGTCCTACTGTGGACTGCGTCCCCCTCCGCACTCCGGAAGATGGAAGCCCTTCTCTATGCCCATTCCTGCGGTAACTTTTTCCCTCCTCCTTCTCTGGCGTCAGGGCTGCTCCGGTGGGTGGATTAGCCCGCCCAGGAAAGGGATGAAGTTTTCTGCTATTGGCTGTGAAGTTCCTTCAGACAGGAAACTGGAAGCCAGTCAAAAGCAGGTGGAAGAAAGTCCACAATGCCGTATCTTCCTCAGGCCTAAGGGGAAGGGGAAGCCCGTGAGAAAAAGCTCTATTTTCTTGTTAAACCTGAGGGTTAATTCCATTTTGAAGATTAGTTGACTTTACTAACATCTTGCTTTAATGTCTCAGCTCTGTCCGAACTGGTCAGACGTATGACAGGCTATTGGGCAATGGGTCTTGTACCCCATTGAGTAGAAGCCTCAGCAGAGCTGACTTTTCTCTTTTTAACCTGACCTTTGACCTATGACAATTCTGAACATACGGACAACTTGATTGGCAATGTTTCCTGTTTTCATAGCTCTTTCCTGCCCTGCTGTACAGAAGACAGCTGCATTCTCTTGCATGCTTCCGTACTCAGCTCGTCGCAAAATACTGTGTTGGTTGAAATATAGACAATATCCAGCCTCATACAGATGGATGGCTGGAAAAGGCAAAAGTATTTTTTTAACTTTTAATTTGGAGATAACTGTAGGTATATATGCAGTTTTGAAAAGCCACCATACAATATCACAACCAGAAAATCAACATTGATAGAAACCAGGGGACTGTGTAGGTTTCACTGCTTTACAGGCTTCATTCATGTGTGTATGTGTGTGTGTGTGTATCACATGTGCATACTCATGTGACCAGCACCCCAGTCAAGACACAGAACGGTTCCATCACACAGGTCCCTTGTGCTGCCCTTTGGTAACTGTAGCTGCCTTCCAACCCCTCTCTCCACCCCCCTAACTCCTGGACCCCCTAGTCTTTCCTAAAGCAGAATGTTTGTCACAGCCTTTGTAGGTAATAGTGGGTATCCTTCGATAATGTTTCAACATGCAGCAAGTGGAGGTCTTTTTCTTCTGTTTTAAAAAAGTATTTATTTATTTTTAGAGAGAGGAAGGGAAGGAAAAAGAGAGGAAGAGAAACATCAGTGTGTGGTTGCCTCTCACGCACCCCCTACTAGGGACCTGACCTGCAGACCAGGTATGTGCCCTAACTGGGAATCGAACCTGTGACCTTCTGGTTCTCAGGCCGGTGCTCAATCCACTGAGACACACCAGCCAGGGCAGCAAATGGTGGTCTTTTAAAGACTAGTTGCAATGTAGGATCTGAAACCATTAACAGTGAACTGGATAAGTCACCAAGAATGGTCTTTTCTATTGTGATTTTGTGACATCAAAAAGAAATTTATCTTTGGAAAATATTGGTTCTACTAAGTTTACAGATCTTCCAAATGTTGGCCCATTTCACTATACAATATCGAGAAGTCACATTTGTTAATATCACTACCACCCCGATCAGAGAGTCTTGAAGTGTTTGGGAAGCTGTCGAGCTTCTAAGAGCAGCGACGAGTTTCCCAAATCCTGAGTCTTGCTTAGAAGCTCGAATGTTATCACTGGTAACAAACCATCATCAGTGGTTTTGCCATGAAATGATAGCCTCACTCTGTTCATTTTCTTTTCTTTTTTATTTTTTTTATTTTGATATTGCTAGTTTATTCTAGTTTAATGATTTAAAAATATACAATTTGATTTTAATTAGAAGTGGTTTGCTTTGGGGGAATTGGGAAAAAGCATTAGGCTTCTGATTTAATGTTTATGTGAGTTGTTTTTTTTTTAATTATTTTATTGTTGTTCAATTACAGTTGTCCGTATTTACCCTCCCCCCACACCACCCCAGGCAAACCCACCTCCCTCCCTTGCTTCCCCCCTCCCCCTTGGTTTTGTCCATGTGTCCTTTATAGCAGTTCCTGAATACCCTTGTCCCCCTTCCCCCTCCCCTCTGGTTACTGCCAGAATGTTCTAAACTTCAATGTCTCTGGTTCTATTTTGTTTCTCTGGTTGTATTTTGCTTGCTTACCTCAGAAGCGTCTTGGCTGTGACTGATCTGAATTCCCCAGTAGCTGATCTGGCCTCGGTGCCTTCGCTCCTGAGTCCTCATACGAAACTTTTTAACATTTCATA